>BQNB010044986.1:0-44559 GCA_026074375.1 Tanacetum coccineum
AAAATTTTAGTACATATAAACCATTAAAAAAACACACTAGGTGACAAGGTTGTGTGAGGGCCACAACCCCTCCTTGTCTCTATGTAGCTCCGCCCATGCATTGGAATAATTGTCGAACGTAACATCTATTTTTACCCTTATAAGCCATTCAATATCGTAATGCAACCTTCTTAACCATCCAAATAATTGCTAGGACACATACCAACCATCATTGAAAACCATAATAGACAAATCTTCTACTAGTAGCTTCTTTTGGCTTGTGTTATACGTACCCTTGAATTAGCATTTGTACCCCCTGTTTTTTCGTGTTTTTTTGTCTTTTTTATTTTATTTTATAATTTTATAATTTTGCTTATATCATTAAATTGTAAAAGCGAAAGTGCGGAATAAAAATTATAAAGTTTAACGAGTCAAAAGTATGAAACTGTCAAAAAATACGGATATAAAACTGCGTTGTACTGTAAAACGGGGGTACAAAAGGAATCTTTGGTAATTTTTGATACTGTACTATTTAATGGGACAAAGGTACCAATAGTAGCACCCAATTCTTTTACCTAATTATGACTAAGAGTTCAGATCACAAATAAAAAAAATAAAAATAAAAACTCATCAGGCCACATGATAAACTAGTAAACTTGATATCATAGCTTATAAAGGGTCTCAGCAAGAATATTTTAACATAACATGATTATAAACCCTGTTGCATCCGATTAAGGGCCTCAATGGCTGTTTTGCAAATAAATTAGAGCTGTTGATATTGAGAGCCTCTAAGGGCTATTACTAGGGGGTGCACGGTTCGATTTGGATCGGTTTTTTGCTAAAATCGAAACCAAACCGAAAGAGTCGGTTTTTATAAAACCAAAAACCAAACCGCTCGGTTTTTTAAGCTGTACGGTTATTTCGTATTCTCGGGTTTTTTTTTCGTTCGGTTTTTTGGTTTTTTCGGTTTCAAACCGTTTATATTTGATTGTGGCTAATTTATCTTGATAAACTTGTTTTACGTAGAAAATTGATTATTATTTTTTATTTTTTTTGTCAATATGAACCTAATAATGTTTATCCAAATTTCTACAATTATACATATATAAATAAGACACACACCATCAACAGGAAAATAAACATGAGGTATGATCATTGTCATATATGTAACGATATATTGTTCCAGTTAAAACACGTACATGACAAACACATATATAAACATTAAGATATATATGTATTATAATTCCACCCACAAATAAATTTGAATTTAAAAATTAGATTTATTATTTATTTATTTATATTATTATAAAACTGGTTCGGTTCGGTTTTTACGGTTCGGTTTTTGACCAAAACCAAAACCGAACCGAATTTTTCGGTTTTTTGAAAAAGTAAAAACCGAACCAACGGTTTCTAGTATCGGTCGGTTATTTCGGTTCGGTTTTTCGATTCGGTTTTGGTTCGGTTTTTGATTTTTCAGCTCACGCCCTAGCTATTACAAATGGTCAAGTAACTTGTATAGTTCATCCAAGTTGAAATGTTAGAATGCTTTACTATCAAACTCTTAGGGCCCGTTTGGTTTGAGGGGTTTGTATGGGTTTGGGGTTAAAATTTTGAAAAATATTGTTTGGTTGCATTTTTAATATAAAGGTTTGGACATATAACTCAAATATAAAGGGTTTTAGAAAAGGTGAGGGTGTTGGGGGCTTTTATGACACAAGTGGGATCAAAATTTTTCTCCTCATATTTTATTTTTTATACTCTTATTATTAATATAAAAATATTTTAATTAATATTTTAATATATAAAATATCTTTAAATATTATTTTCTCTCATATTTCAAATCCAAATCCAAATTCTAAACTAAATTTAAATCCAAATTCAAATCTTAATCCTAAACTCACCTACAAACCAAACGGGCCTTAAAGTTCGGTCAAACCAATTCCAGTCTCATTAAAGTTAAGCTCAAGCTTGATTTAACTACTAAGACTCAGAGCTCAATATTAAAGTTGGGCTCATTCTCTAAAACTAAATCTCAAAACCCGACTCCAACTCTATCAAAGCCTCCATCTTAACCCGATATCTATAAATAAGTGTCAAATATGCTTAACTCGCTTCAAATGCATTTCACTTTGTATAGTAATGATATTTAACTACTTATAAGAATACAACCATTTTAAATTCTCAAACCTTCAATTTCATGCCTGGCGAGAAACTTATGTACAATCATATATGCTAAAAGATTAAGTTTCTATTATTTAATGTGGAGTATTAAAGGTTCAAGAAGATTAATGCATCACAATCCTTTCAACTTCATTTCATATTGTTACAGAAGCAATTAATTTGCACAATCCTTTCAATTTTATTTCATATTGTTACCGAAGCATTAGTAAGACCCTTTCAACTTACCGAAGCATTAATAAGATGCTTCTACATTAATCTATTTGTGCCTATATAAATGTCTACAAAGAAGCCACCGATGCTATGGGAGTACGAAATTCGTTGATGGGGAATGTTGTATACACCATCTTAAACCAACTATAACACATTCCTTCACCGATAAGCTACAAGACTCAATACTCTCATACGGTGATATGCCTCAGGTGAGTTAGATGCGTACAATATCCATTAGTTTCATGTGAGGCTTAGAACCTTAACCATGTATTTTACATTACTGAAACAACATTCGTATCACTGCTTTTTACAAAGGAATGTGTTTGTTAGAATTATAGACTATTCCTTCCACTACTAGGCATAATTTATTTAACTTGAAATCAATTTTGTTCAACATTAAGAGTAATGTAATATGTTGGTTGTTTGATCCTAGTTACAAGGTGAAGACAATCAATAGCCTAACTAATCACCACAAAGTGGTTATCAGATATCACTTGGAATCGTGTTATCACTTTCCAAATTAAACTATTCGACCCTAATGTCTGGGTATCACGAATATCTACTTGGGATAAAACCGAATGTATGTTAATGATTTGGGCACAAAAGGAATAGGACCATAATCTACCTTTTCATTGTGAAACATCAAAGGAATGTGATCCGAATATCCACGAGGCAAAGCAATAATCTTTAAATCTGGGAATGTATCCATCACCGAATTCGATAAAAGGAACCGATCTAATTTACTCATTTTTGTGCCCACCTTATTCATCAATGTAAACGACCGACCTCCTAAAAGAAGATCAAGCAAACCTGCATCATCAACAAAAGAGTTAAACATTTGGGCTTCTACCCGAGAAAACACCGTACCATACCGCTCGCTTTCATCCCGAACTTCATTCATATCTCCAAAAAGAACAAGTTGTCCTTCATGATTTCTGATGAACTCCAGTAAACGGTACCATACAAGGAAATTTTTTCTTCTTTCTTTTATAGGACCTATATGTTTTATCATGTAAAACTTCTCATCACAATCTCTGCCCACTTACTTGCATAATAATATACCAATCATTCAAAAAAAGTTGAACTTGGTGAAACGCTAGGATCCCCAAACCGAGAATAGCCCCCCCCCCCCCCCCCAAACCGAGATCACCCCAAGACAAACTGCAAGCATAATCAAACGAGTAATTACCCCACATTGACTTGATACGAAACAACTCGAGACGTGTCATTTTGGACTCTTGAACGCCAAGGAACTGAATATTATTCTTATAGCATATCTCCTTGATCCACACCCTTTTCGTTCGTTTCTTGGTGCCTCTCATATTAATTGAGAGCACCTTCATGGATCCACCATCAATACTCCAATACAATCAATGAGTTTATGTAAGGATTTGTGGCAACCTTTAACATCCTAAGCTAGCTTCTCTCCTACCTCAATTAGTCTTGACATTTCATGTATAACCGATCCCCTCCCTTATATCTTTGTTTCTATATTTGTCAAAAGATGTAAAACACTTGCTAAATTTAGATTGAAGAGAGCTATCAGAAGATAATGACCCTGTATTTTTAAAATTTTCAAAGCCTGAAGGACGACTCAACTCCGAACCAACAGTCTCTTCAGACAATGTTACTTCATTGCCTTTCTCTACGTTTATCTCTTGTACCGTGTTATTATAAGTGCTCTCACCATTCACTTCCATATCATGCTTATCATTTTCTGTTGTCTCTACTTGTTCTTCCTGAAAAAGACCATGAAGATCACCCTCATTTTCAGAATCTACTTCATTGTTAGACTCAATGTCTACTTTGGAATCAGAATCTGAATTTTTCAAAGATAGGTGGTCCATATTAATACTCCAAGAGCCCAATTCATGAATGTGAACATCATATTCCTCCCCGTGTATTACCACTTTCACCACTTAGGAGATGAACTTCATTTGATTTGTAGCTATACACACTCTACCCATACTCATAGCAGCCGATTTATCATCCTCAAAGAACATGAATTTACCAACAGAAACAACTATTTTCTTGAATGCATTGGAGCCCCATGCACACAATGGTAGTCCCGATATTTCTACCCAAACCATTCGCTCTTTTACACAAAAATTCCTCGAGACGGGTTTTATTTTAGTAAATAAAGATTTCAACATTGTGTTATTTTTGAAAGCATTGCAGGAATCCACAGTCTCAAATTGTACCCACAACCATAGTCCTCCTATGTGATGAATCTTAACACTATCAAAACCTTCTTCTCTAGATAATCGATACAAAGTATGCATCGTCTCCACACTTTTTACCTTCACCAAAGCCACCTCCAATGAGTTAATAATATGGACTAATTCATGATCAGTGAGTGTGATTGTTTTCATTTCCATATCGTTTCCTTTCCCCTTTCTACCATCTATTATTGATATTAGCTTATATTGCTTTTAGAAAGAAAAAAAATATTAGTGTCAATTGTGTATAAACTTACAAATGTGGCAGAATGGTTTTGTTATATATACATTGGTAGCTTTAGCTAGTTATGGCAAACTGGTGTGATGAAAAAAAAATAAGTTGATTTTTCCTTTAATGATAAAGCATTTATAAAATAAATAAGACATCTTTTAAACGTTTAGAAGGTTAGTCAAACATCGTTAGGTGCTAGGGAGAAGCTCGACCCAATCAACTTCTCTGATGTAAGTTTTAAAAAAATCTTAGTAAGATTTTATTGTGATTGTAGGAGACTTTGGTTAACACAAGTAAATGTTTATTTCGAGCATTTCTTTTCAGGTGAATTTTCATGTGCTTCCAAATTGGGTTGCACTTTGTATTGAAAAAGATATTATTATGCAAACTTGTTTAAATGATCATTATTTGCTACATATTTTGATTGTTTGATAATATGTGAAAGTTTTGAAAATTGTTATAGTTATGCGTTGAGATATAAATGTTAAAATGTGAATTTTTGAAGTGTGAAATATGAATAGTTGGAATCGTTGAATCGAACGGGTAAAAGGTTAAATTGTTGGAACAATTGTTGGAACCTTGAACCAAACGGGTATATGTTAAATTGTTGGAACCGTTGAATCGAACGGAAATTTGAATTGTTGGAACCGTTGAACCGAACAAAAATATGAATTGATGGAACCGTTGAACCGAAAGTGTATACGTTAAATCGTTGGAACCGTTAAACCGAACGGTTATGTGAATAGTTGATGAATGTTATATCTTGATATAATTGGATTGATTCGATTAACAAATTGAATGATTTTTTCAAGTTTGTTATTTGTGAAGAAGTGTTTACTATTATATAATTCGTTTTGTATATGAAAACGATGAATTCTCACTAGGCCTTTGGCTTATCCAAAACTTTTTAAAAAAATTTGCAACCCAGATGAGCTGCTTTAGGAATCAAGAGATTATTTGAGCCTTACTAAGAGTAGACGTTTCCGCTGATATAAGGTAAATGGGAGAGTTTAATGCTCCGAAAAGGCGGGGTGTTACAGCTAGTATCAGAGCCAAGTTTAAGTGAATTCTATTTTAAAATCCTAGATTGAGTATTTAAATTGCGAGAACATTTGATATTTAGTGCCTTTTAGGTTCACTAAAGACAAGGAGTAAGTTTTGGTATGAATTAGACCCACATTTCCCTTAGGACCGAAGGGTGGATCCCTTTTCAAAGGGATCCGCAAGGATCCGGCCAGAACCTAGTTTGGGATTTTTAGCCTATAAAAGTGTCTTGTTCACTTGTTTTTCATCAATTCTCATACATTTTTCTCTGCATTATAACATCATTTTCTTAGTCCTTAATCAGCAGCTTGTGTGTATATAATCACATCTTAAAGTGATCCATCATTTATAGAATCGTACGAAGCAAGCATCGTACAAGCATACAAGAAGTCGAAGCATCAAGTTCATTGAAGCCTGTCCTCATACTTCTAGATCTGAATTATTTGTATATTCAGTAGCATTTTTGTGTTTGTGTTATACATCATTGTATAGTCAAAGATCGTTCAGATCTATGTCGGTTCTACCTCGAATTAGAACTCGGTATTTAGCTTTGTACTAGATAAAGTGTAAGCGATGTTAGGTTGGTTCTACCTCGAACTAGAACTCGGTATCTAGCTTAGTACCAGAAAAAATATAAGCAACGTTGTGAATGTTTCTCCACCGGTGAAGGAGTTTGTTGACATAGTGCATTGAAACTCACGAATCGGATACTCGTATAAATACTCTTGCATCGGTTTGATCTTTCCATTCTTTATTATAGTCTTGTTTATATACTATTTATTGCTAGTCATCTATATCTACGAGATCACACGTATATAAGTTTCGAAAATACAATTTTAAACGGTAAAACCATTAAACTCCCCTTCTAGTTTTCCACACGGACCAAGCATATAGATACTGATTGTCATTTGACCCGTCACCATCTTCAGGCGGGCACTATTTCTTTTCCGTTTGTTCCGTCTTCTTTACATATTGCACATATATACTTATCAAGCCTCACTGTGGCCCGCGTTTTCATTTTCTATCTGACAAACTCTCAATGTTCCTTGCTGCAGTATTATGAGTTTGAGGGGCGATGTTAGTTAATAAGGTTGGCCCACTTGTGTCAGCCTATTAGCCTGTTTAGCATTAGGGCATCGTTTCTTTATTTTATGTATTTATATATCGCATGTACAGACTTTTCATTTTAACAAGTAATACAAGTTAGTCAGTTTTGGTTCATTAGTTTCTACAATAATCACTTCCTAGTGTTTGGTTATAGTGAAATTGGATTTGATTGTGTGATTAATTAAAGATGTTTGGATTTTTTTTTGCAATTTAAAATGTATTAAAGTGGACTTTGAACAATCCCAAACCTATATATCAAGGAAAAATCACTTGCTCAATGAAGAAAGTTATTTGTTTTTTTCTTGACAGACCCAACTTTATTGGTTGATGTTCCAGGGGACAGTAACATAACAGGTACTGTTTAATTAGGGCTGTGTGGTTTACACACCAGCACAAACCAAAATTTTTGTTCACGGTTTTCAAGAGATAAAAAACTGAAAAAGTCACTTTTCTTTTCGGGTTATCGGTTACATACACACCAATTCTAGACTTATAGCCCTTCATTGTAAATTGGTTTATTGGGATGCTCGTATTTTGTACTCCAACATAGAATATTAAAATAATTAAGTGGGGCTTCATGTTTTTATCTTTATGTTTATTATTACAAATTAGTTTACCTTTTACATTTGTTAAAAAAAGTACTTTACATTATTACGTAGTATAATCACAACGTTTTTTATTTTTTATTTTTTGCAATTTTAATTTCAAAACCAGACAAAATTGACCTTATCAAATAAACTAGTTTTAATATCAATAACACTAAAAGTGATGCAAACTACTAATGCTTCTATTGAATAGCAAAACGATTGTTTTTGATACAAACTAACTCATACACATGGTGAACTCGTACCTCAACGAACTCATCTCTACCAGAGAAAGGAACCATGGTGAACTCGTACACCACGAACTCAAACACATGGTGAACTCGAGCCACGCCACACACACTTGTACACCATCAACTCGTACACCACAACTCATCACACCATGGTGAACCTACGAGCCTCGCCAGCGCGCGCGCGAGCCTGGAGTGCGATGTACACAATCCAACGAGAGTAAAGTGCCGACCAACGGGTTGTAAGCACGGGCACGAAACGTCGTTTAGCATTGGTTAACGGCGGGGGGAGCCTCGGCCTCAGGGTTAAAAAATGTGTAAGTTTAGAGAACGGCGATGGGGGACACGCAAGGGAGGGCCGGCGTCAAGTATTGCTTTGGGGAGTATGGATGTCAACAAACAAGGCGGGTGTCAGAAATACGCCGGTTGGGTCCTAATGAAAACACACTTGCCAGAAAGAAAAGTGTAATTTCTGACAAATCTCTCCCACGTACATCGTGGTTGTTCTCAATGTGTATCACTTTAACATAAATCTATTTTTCAAACAAAAGAGTTTTTAAATCGTATGGCAAAGATAATGACATTGTTTTTTTGAAGTGAGGTGGTTTATGGATTTTGCGGTAAATGAGAAAGAAAATGACGCAATTAGTTTTACGTTATAAAAAATTTAGAGAAGTAAAAAAAGTCATTACTAAAAATACCCTAATTATATTAAAAGTAATTAATATTTAATTTTGATTTTCTTAAAATCAATTTGATATCACCCTTAAACCAATAAAGATCCAACGTCAAAATGCTTCTCATATTAAAACTATTTTAAACAAAACTATGCCTACCAACACCACTTTAACCCTATATTATATATATAATATATATATATATATAGAGAGTAAGATATCAAATGAGAAGAAAACTTAATAATGAGAATGATAAGAAGAAACCACAACCACACATTTCCAGATGCACCTATAAAAAATGCATGCATTCCTCTTAAAATTCTCTTTCCTATTTAAAATGTGTGGCTAAAAATCCTTCCTTATTATTCTCATTATATTTTTCTTCTCACTGTGATCCCTTCTCTACTTATATAGATAAAAATATATATAATTATATATATATATAAAAGTATCTATATATATCTTAATATTATTTATATGCAATTTTAAGTTTTTGAAGGGATATATATGCAATTCTCCCTATATATATATATATGAAATAATGATTGGTTAGATGAAAAAGTAAAAACTAATGATTGAAAAAGTAAAACTAATGATTGGACTAATGATTAGTAATGATTGGTGGTGTGGGGATACCATGTTGATGGTGTGGAAACCTACCAACCCTTTAATTAATGCTTAATGCTTCATATTACTCATATTTAAACTTTGTATTATCTTGCCAGCTCTAAACCACGAGGTGAAAACTTGAAAACTTGTACACGGTGATGATTGGCCTGTACGTGCATTGGTTGGGCCTTATGGAAGTCTTTCAGTAAATTCGTGGTGTGCTCATTACTTTATCAGTACGCCCGAGGAAAAGCAGTTGTGCTTCTGCCTTTGAACCCATTGGGTTTCTTTAAAACTGCGATGTGTGTATTTTATGTCTTTATGTCTTTACAGTTTTGCTATGTTACAACATAATAATAGTAACAGTTTTGCTATATTACAAAATTTGAAGCAATCAAATTTAGATTATATTTTAACCAGTAATGAAAACATACTAACTGATAATACACTAAAAGAAGAGAATCTATATGGGTCTAAGCTCAATCCCATGTATGATAAGCCCACTAAGATCCTTCTTAACTGGATGCTTAAACTTAAGATTCATTGATACTGTTTTAGGATTACTCTCGGTTTTAAATTCCCATGCTTTTACTTCCATCCAACCGTCACTCCTCTGCCGTGGAAGACAGCTTCCTTTATGTCGGTTTAATGGGTTGTAACATTTTCTATCAAACTTTTGTCCGATAACTGGGGTGTTTGGGGGGCTTACTAAATAGCTGTATGTATGCTTATAATAGGTTCCATGACTTTTTTCGCTTACTTCGAGAGGAGACTCAAATTTGGATTGGTCTGATGGTAATTTGTAGACAAAGTAACTTGCATATGTTGTAGAAGCTGATAGCACTCTGGTTTCTATCTCATTCACAAGTTCAAGTTTGTCGCCAGCAGTTATTACAAGCACTTCGCCAAATCTGCACAAATATAAAAACTCATCATATATGTAATAGATTCAGAAACTGTTTAAGTTTTGCATGTAGTAGAAGCCAATTTATGTGTTAATTTGTTTATGTTTATTATTTAACATGTGGAGTTGCTAAAAGTTTGGCAGAACTGAAATGTGTATGACATCATTTGTTTTGGGAAATCAGAATATTCAAAATTCTGAGTATTCAAAATTTGGCAGAACTTGCCAAAAGATACACGTTGTTTGTTTCGAAACAGGATACTCATAAAACGTCTGTTTCAAGATATTTAGAACTGAAATGTGTATGACATCATTTGTTTTTGAAAATAAGTACAGATTACAGTGCATAAATATGCAGCAGACATATACATGTTCAAGAAAACTGGCAAGAAGATAGAGAAAAAAAAAAAAAACCTTGATTCGGGTAAAGAGCACCAAGTAGAATGACCATTCATTGTATAGCAAGCCAGTCTAGCTGATAGCATTACACATTTCTTCTCACTTTGATCAAGATAAGACCACTATCAAAAACAAAAAAAAATACAGTCTATATGTAAGTAACTGTTTATAAATTTTGTAGTACTTCCCTATAAACAAGTGAAACTGTGTTTGTAGGCTGCACAACAGCTACATATGAGATATAAATATACCTGTTGATTATTGGAATGGAACCATTTTCCAAAAGTTGAGTGGAGATTCTTTTTGATTGCCTTCTTTGCAGTATTGTTACCTGAATCTGATTTGGACTGTATATCCTCTACCTTGCCATCCTTTAACAATGGATCTTCTACCTATCAAATATAATCATATATCAGACATTAATTGACCTTTTTTGCCCCAACCTCTATTTCAAAAAATTGGTAAAGTGCAAGCTCTCGCAAACCCAACCCGCCTGACACATTTGACCCGACAACATTTTTTTTAAATGACCAGCATTTGTCAGCTTACTTTTTCCAGGGGCTGAAACATTATGCCTTCTACTCCGTTTATATTGGTTCCAGAATTTACAAAAATAATTTCAAGATCTACAATACTCCCATCGTTAGTGAACTGATACAATTCAGCCATATATAAGAGTCCATCTGTCTTCTTTGCAAGGTACACAGTAAAAGTTGTTGACTCCCCACCTAATCTGTATTTGAGGTCTACATATGCTTGTTCACCAATTGAGGAACAGCAAAAGACAAGGTTCACAGTATACGTGATTAATGGGGACAAAAACTGAGTCTTCACATGTGTTTTAAATCCCTTATTGCTTGCTTGATAAAGGCCCGCTGGAAATCTGCTTGAAGAAGAAGAAGAAGCAAAGAATGATGCATCAATTTATATATACTTATGAAACAATAGGGACAAATCTGAGTATGACAAGTCACCTTGACGAACTATTAGACTGGTATTGAGAAGGGAAATCTTCATTTGGAATCAAACAGTCTTTCATGGATATCATGTGACAGTGTTCTCCTTTCTCATTAAGTGAAAACCACTGTATAATTAGTATGTTGAGAATTAGTTGTGCTCATATTAATTTTATTAAGTAGACATAGCCAATTGAATACCGTTTTGTATCCGTTAAGGTAGACTCCTTTGGAGAGAATCTGTTTAAGTTCGCCAAGGGATCTGTAGAGGAGAGTTTGTGAAGCAGCCTCGACTATGTCTTGGTACTCTTCTTGAAGTTCCACCTATATATGACATATATATAGGTGTCATTTTTTCTTTACATCTTTTATCAAATAACATAAGAATTGATAACAAACTGCTTACTTTTTCTTCAGATGGTTGGAACTCTATGCCAGCTACTAGTAGACTGGTATGACGGTATTCAAACTCAAATCGAAGGGGTGCAGTTGTGTGTTGGCTTGTAAACTGATACAATGGAACAGTGAACCATCCATCTTGTCTCATATTTATTGGGTAAATTATGAGAACGTTTTCCTTCCCATCTATTTTGCATTTCAAGGGGTCATATGAATTGACATCTGATTGATCCTCATATCGGAAGACAAGGTTGAGCATGTATGAGATATGAGGTGTCAAGTATTGACCTCTCACACGTGCTTTGAATTTAGAATGATATTCGTAACATCGCCCCCCTGGAAATCTGCATAAACAAGAATTAAAGAATGAAAAATTTAAAAACCATATAATACAGATAAACAAATTCAGAATTAGTTAGTCACCCTGAATAACCACAGTCATCATGATGTTTTAATTTGCCAGCTTCATCGGGGTTCAAACAGGCTTCGATGAAAATTCTTTCGATATGTTCTCCCTTCCCATTCAAACAAAACAGCTGTATGTACATGCATTAAATAAGTTGTAATTAGCATTTTCATTGCCTCAAAGAATTGGTCCAGGCTTCTTCAGCTCTGTGTTAAACTATTTGGGCCTAAAAACAACATCTCAAAGCATTAACTAAAAGTTTTGTCTTTGGTTTTGAATTGACGCAAAGTATTAACGGAGAAAGACAAGATCATAGGTTTTGAGTGAATACCTTTTCATACTAATTGTAAAAAAAGTTTTAATTGAATTGTAAGGAGGTAAAGAAAAATAACAATTTAACATTTTCATATTTCATAATATGGAAATCTCAAGCAACCGCTAGCTAACTAATCACCGTTTTGCCCCCGTTAAGGAAGATCCCTCTTGTGAGAAGCAGTTTTAGTTCCTCTGTAGATCTGTAAAACAAAGGAGTTGCCGCAGCCTTAAGTATCTCTTCATACTCTACCACTACTACTGGATGTTCCACCTTAGAAGAATTCGCATATGAGACAGATGTTACTATCCATAATAAATAATTAAAACGACATAGATGAATAAAACACTATTTGTGAGCGTACCCTTCCTAAGGGCTGAAACTCGATGCCTTCTATGTAAAAGTAACCTGAGAGCCCACAGTCTTCAAACATAATTTCAAGATCATGAATACTCTTGTCGCCCTCATTGGTAAAATGATACAAAACAGTCACCAACCATCCATTTTCCCTCGTATCTGCAGCGTTCACCATCGAAATTTTGGTCTCCCCTAGTAATTTGTACATAACAGGAAAAGATTGTTGTTTCATCTGCTCTATTTTGCTATACTGGAAAACAAGGTTTACTCCGTATGTCACGTGTCGTGACAAGAATAATGGAGTTATGACACATATTTTAAATTTCATCATATGTGCTTTGTAGCAGCCAGCTACAAATCTGCATGAAGTAACAGCAAAAATAATTACGTTGTTGCATACCTGATAATTAGATACATAAAGGATATGATGCTAAGTCACCTTGAATTTTTCTCTGACGAATATTCATCACTGTAATCTCTGTTTGGATCAGCACGAATCAAACAGTCTTCTATGGATAACATTAGACAATGTTCTTCTTTGTCATTTATAGAAAACCACTGCATATCCCATTAGTTCAATAAGTTAGCAAATATATACTAATGTAGATGTAGATATATAGTATGATGATAAGAGCATCACTGTTTTTATACAGGCTACTGCTAACTGCTAACTTCTACTGCTAACGGCTACCGCTAGTTTCAACAAACACACCCATATATATGACAATAGACCACTAGTGTTTCTATTCCACTTAACATCATTGTATAGAATATCTTTATGTGTTCTTAATGATAGAAACTCTGAAATGAATAATACAAAGTTAAAAACTATGCACAATTTTAAAGAAACTAACCAAACATATTCATTGTATAGAATATCCTTTTATAGTGTTCTTCATTTTTATTGAAAAGCCCTGTCCATTAAATAAGGACATTAGTTTTGGTGGGGTACATGTAATTATTATACACTAAAAAAATGTCATTTTGTCACACTTTATCCTACACATTTTTAAAAAATATGTAAAATATTTTAAGTCTATTGACACTTATAAATGTATAAAAAGCGTTACATTTATAAATGTGAACAAAATTAAAAAAACAAAAACAATTTGTGCTTATGTGTATCAAATAATAGTTCACAAAAATTATAAAATTTGTCCACACTTAAAAGTGCGCATTCAATTTGTAACACTCAATTTCTCCGCACTTACTTTTGTGTAGGAAAATTAGGGGTTACAAATTGAATACACACACTTGTAAGCAGGCTGGCTAATAAATTTGAAGGCCTTAGGATATAATTAAAAGGGGCCCATAAAAAAAAATACTTAAGGGTGTGTATAAAATGTGTCATTAATAACAAATTGTTATAATGAGGTCTCGTAATGACGTTTTATTTATTGTGATAAGATGAGTTGTATTTAACTAATAAGATTTACAAAGAAGATGCATTCGGATATATAACATAAATACACAAACATAGCTATAAATGTTACTGGACTAGAAATATTGTGAGGCCCCTTAATTTTGATGGCCCTGTGCAGCCGCCCCACTTACACATGGTAATCACCGGCTCTGCTTGTAAGTGTGACAAAATCTAATTCTAAAAAATTAATTACACACATATGAGACGCACCCACATGCAAGTGAATATACATATAATATGATTATTGTCACATATGTATTGATATATATTGTCAAGTAAAAGTAAACACACGTAAATGGCAAACACGCATATAAATGTTAAGATAAATAAATTATAATTTCACTCATAAAATGAATATGACTTTATAAATTTGATTTATTTAGTTATTTATTTATATTATATAAATTATATACTATTATATAATAAAATCGCTTCGGTTCGGTTTATGGACGAAAACCGAAACCGAAACGAAATTTTCGGTTTTTGAAAAACTAAACACCGAACCATCGGTTTCTAGATTCGATCGGTTTTTATCGGTTTTGGGTTTGGTTTCGATTTTTTCGTTTTTTAGTAAAATTTCTCTAGCTATAAATAACCATTCGTGAATTAAAATAAAATCAAAAGAGATGTGGCTAATTACCGTTTTGCCATCATTAACGTGGAACCCTTGGAAGAAAAGCACTTTGAGTTCATCTAAGGATCTATATTTCAAAGGATGTACTGCAGCGTTAACTATCTGTTTATACTCCTTTGGAAGATCGTAGAGCTCCTGCGATTCAAGTGATTTCTGAAGTTTTTCAACGACAAGAGACATCGCTGGCCGTTCTTCACGGAATCTCTTCAAACATTTATATGCAATGTCTGCAAATGTCTCCAAAGAATCTTGACTCATGTGTTCCGTCATACCTTGAAACAAAATCCCGCTTAATTTATTATCTTCGTAGCTTTGTTTCCACATAGGCACTAAAATCTTTAACTGACCATTGCTAACTTCAAAGCATAGTTTCCCACACAGGACCTCGAATAAGACGACTCCAAAAGAGTAGACGTCAGACTCCTTTGTTAGGGAGTATGTCTCCATAAATAGAGGATCACAGTATCCATGGGTACCCAACGCACCGGTGACAAGAATTGAATTCTGCGGATTAGCAGCTGGGCATATTTTTGACAGCCCAAAGTCAGAAACTTTAGCGCGGAAATTCTCATCAAGCAGGATGTTGGCACTTTTAATATCACAATGGATAAGTCTTTGGGATGTCTCTCTGGGATCATGGAGGTAGCATAGTCCCTTGGCAGCATCAAGGCATATCTTCAATCGTTGTGTCCATGTGAGATTGACATCTTTTAAATGCCTGTCAAGACTTCCACGAGATGCATACTCGTAGACAAGTATCATCTCATCATCCCGTCCACTACTGAAACCTAAGAGAGAGATAATATTTTCATGTCTGTAACATGAAAGCATTCTGACTTCTTTATAAAATTCAGCTTCTCCTTGCCCAAGTTTACGATTGAGACGCTTTAAAGCAACCATGCCTCCTCGCTCCTTAGACAGTTCTCCCTTGTAGACCTTACCAAAACCACCATGTCCAATAACATTTGCTTCATTAAAGTTATTCGTGGCTGATTTGATCTCTTCAAGTTGTATTTCAAGCTGTTCAAACCCAGACGCCATTTAATTTGTTGATCAAATACTAACTAATAAGATAGAATTAAGTGTTGAAATATATAAGGACAGATTTGAAGGTAGAGAAATATTTATTTGTTGTGATTTGAAGGACAAAAGCTCGGCTTGAGAAGATATGGTTTACCTAACACACTCGATGAAATATTTATTTACGACTTGTAATTACAACGTGAATGTGAAACTGATCATAGATTGTACAAAAGCAAAAACAAGTATTGAAAAAGCAAAAAACAAGTGATGAAAGGTGCGCATTAAAGTTAATTTCAAGAAAAAGGAAAATCACTTAACAACGCAAAGCTTGGGAGAAAGGATATGATTAGATATTGGGAGTTGATTGACACACTTTTATTTTTTATTCATACATTCAAATGTATAAACTAGCAAAGCATTATTCAATAAATGTACAACTGGTTAAAGCACATAATAAAATGTGCAAATCAAAATGAAAAGTATGCAAATCATTAGCCTTAGATATTGTTTACCTAACACACTATATGAAATATTTATATAGAAATTGTAATTACAATGAAATATCATGTAAAGTCGAACTGATAATTATAATGCTAAAAGAAAAAGGGTATTTCTAACTTGTGCTCTAGGGGCACAAGATAAGAAGACAAAAAAGGTATAAAAAAATACTCAGGGATCCACAAATTTCATTAGTCCCTGAGTACTTTTTTGTACTTTACAGTAGGCCTCTGTCTTCTTATCTTGTGCCCCCAGGGCACAAGTTAGAAAAATCCAAAAAAAAGGAGTATTGCCCATCATATTTTGTACTTTCTAAAACCTCCATCCTTTTGTTTTCCAATGTTCGATAGAACACAACTTTTTTAGAGTAAAGTACATTTTTGGTCCTTGTGGTTTGGTGCGTTTTTCACTTTTGGTCTAAAATTAAAAAACGTTTTGGTTTTAGTCCAAAAGTAATACTTTTGTTTCACTTTCAGTCTAAACATGTTGAAAAATTGGACCAAAAGTGAAATACCCATCAAACCACAAGGACAAAAAAAACATGCTTTTGGACTGAAAGTGAAACAAAAGTATCACTTTTGGACTAAAAACAAAATCGTTTTTTAGTTTTGGACCAAAATAAAAAACGCACCAAACTACAAGGACTAAAAATGTACTTTACTCATTTTTTTATCAGTTTATGTTTTGTAATTTTTGTCAGTTTAATAAATTTGACTTGTCAAAATTTATATTTTTCCTTCTGCATTTTCCATTTCAAATTTTTATAAAAAAAACAAAATTACAAAAATATAATAAAAATTAAAAAAACCAAAAAGGTAAGAAGGTATTACTATCATTTTAGAGTATTACTATAATAAGTAATAACCTACCCATTCAAAATGGAAAAGTGAATGGGAGTGGAAAACATTTGGCCACAACTACTAATGTTTTTATTAAATTGTTTTATCAAACACATGGCTATAAACATTAGCTTTGAGATAGTGGCAAACATATAGATATTATGCATTAATACTTTAAATGAAATATCTATTTATAACCTGTATAAAAGAATGTTTTGAAAAACTGATGTTAGCCCAAAATTTTAAAATAATGACATCTGGATAAATCACAGTGACGAGGTATGTCCGAAATGTATGCCTAAAACTAAGACCTAAAATTAGACCTAAACTTGTGATTGGTGATTTTAAAAGTTAATTAGTGAATAAGGATGAGAGAGAAGATGTGTAAGACACTTGGCATTAATTGTATGGAATAGGTCTATTGTTAGGCTTTCTTATTAGGTTTATTTATCACTACTCTTTTAAAAAACCACAAAACCCGCTTTAAGTTCGTCTTCTTCCTCTAGAATAAACCTACAACTCTCGATAACCCGAACTTCGAACAAACTCGGCACCTCGGATTAACTCGAAACCCCGAACTAGAACTCGAACTTCAAGGTGGAAATTGTTAGTCTATGTTAGTTTCCAAAGCTAGATAGGATTAGTTTAAGCTGGTTATGTTAAGTTTCCTTATGTAATATTACTTGCCTTCCAAGGCAAGTAATTAGCTTTGTTTTAGGAAGTTTGTGTTTGAGTTGGTTAAGACTATGACATGTCCTAGTCGGTTAGGATTAGCCCCTCATCTCTATAAGGACTCATTCATCCCATCTTGTATTCTTTCCCTTGTCGATTGACATTAATAATACATTAATCATTCGACCAACTTTGTGGTGTATGCTCTTGTTCGTCTTGTTTTTTCGTTCTTTAACAGGTACGTTTGAGGTTGCAGCTTGCTCGACGAAAAATGATCTAGTATTCCGTGTTCGATCTTCAGGTTTGTTGCGGTGTTTTTCAACAGTGTTTGTAACAAATTATTTTAGTTTAAACATATTTGTGTTGATATATTATTGTCCCGACGCAACGCATGGTGAACACAAACACATGACCTGAGTTGATATAAAAAAGGTTGGCAAAGTGGGTGGGTTTGGGTAATATCTTATTTTAAATGGGTAAAAATGAATGCGGAGATTTGGTTAATATCTTACTAAAGGTTACACGAGCTGATGTGGTAAGTTTCTAACTGAACCTTAATCTCAGTTTATGACTCTGGTTTGAAAGTAAACGACAAGAACGAAAATAAGATGGATGATATACAATGGGTTCATAATTAATTAAGGCTTACGATGTTAATGTTGAGGCTCTTCTTGCAACATAAGAAGTTGAGGCGATCATGTTGCTATTATTGAGCCTCTTGCAACAGAATCTGATTGCACCTGGTTTAGATCTTTATTTAGAGTTATAGCTACTACATTTGTAATATCTAATGGTTCTTCAGTGTTAAACATAAATGAGCTTACTTGAGTTGTAATTTCTTATAATGAGTCTAACTTTTATTTCGCCGAAAACATTATTGTTAGAAAAAATGCATTACTTTTTCATGTTCCTTTATTGTTTTGTGATTTTATCAAAAATCAAACTTTACACAATTGTAAGGTTACTTCAACTGATGAGGTTCTACTTTGGCTAATTAATGGTTAAATTTATGCTTTAAAGTTTTTACAACAAATATTCCCTTTTAAATATGTTTGTGTAGTTAGATTTTAGAAATATATATATTTCATTGTCATATGATATAACACACATGTATAGTGCTATTATTATGTATTTGTGTTATTTTCTTTTATAATCTACCAAGTTCTTGCTTGATGGGCAAGGGCAATATGAATTGACGTCCGCCACATTTTGGGTAGATCTATGTTATATCTATTGTATAAAAGCTTTGCTTCCATGTTTGTTTCCTTTTTTGAGTTTTTGTCAAAAATCAAAGTTTATGCAGTTAGGTATTTTTTTAGTCATAATTTTTTATTGTGTTTTTATTCTAATGTTCGAATGATGTTTTAAAGCTATTGGACAGTAAAGTTTTTTCAGTTTAATCGTGTTTATGTTTGTAAATATTAAATTATATGTTGTAAAACTGCCCATGTTGCTCTTGCTATGATGATTCTTCTAGATTGAGAGTTAGTTTCTAGATTGGATGTTTAGACATTAGGACGCTATCATAATGTATGATGTTATCGTTTTCAGAGGTATTACAAGGGCGTTTGGATAAGTTTTTATCTAATACTAAGTATTTATATCTGTTTTTTTAAATATCTTTATGTGTGTATACAAGTGGTTATTTCAAGGTACAGACATATAACAATTCAATGATCATAAGAATTTGTGGTTTATTATTCTTTAAGAATCCCGACATCATAAAAATTTCTGGTATATCCATTGAGTAGTTGTATAATATACATGTGATCATAGATATATAAAACACAATTAGTATAAGTTTTTTCATTAACATGATGTTATTTTATTCCAAACTGCAAGAAGCAAAACAACACTTAACAACTATGTGTTGTAAATGATAACATTAAACAGAAATCCGACGAAGTTATGTAAATGATAGGCAATAGTTAAAACAACCACTTTCACCACTAACATTAACCTTCCACAGTTCCACTTTATCATTAACATTCTTATTTTACCTCCTCCACTTTCACCACTGGAGCCGCAACCACATACAAAGTCAAATCATACCAACTAAAAAAAACAACCACAAAGTTTATAAAAACCACTAATAAAGTGAAATTAAGAAAAACCCCAGATTATGAGAAAATTCTAATTTAAAGGATCAATTTTTTATATATGTATAAGTTGTAATAATTATTAAATTTGAGAGGAATAAGAGTGAATTATTTATAAAGAAATTGGTACATTTTTTGTGTTTACGGATTTCTCTTAGCGAAGCAACATACGAAATGTTTACACTGATCCTATCTTCTTCCTCATCATACTGACCTAAATTTCCTGAGTTTGTGGTGGACGTTTGTAGAAGATTGGTAGGTAGAAGATTCGGCGTAGAAATGTCTGGAATATGATACGTATTACACAAATAAAGAAGCGAATCGCCGGTAAAGAAGAAAAAAAACCAAACAGCAGCACACAACAACAGTCCAACTGAAAAGAAGCCCAGCCAATGGAATTTTTGTCGCCACTTGTAATGGGGATTAGGATTAAGGTAAATGACTTTTCTTTTGACCTGGTGCATAAACAATAATTATATTACTTTTTTTTCCTTAAAAATATTTGTTGATACAAGTACTAATTAGTATCGAAGTTATTGAGTTTCCTTTGCAAGAGTGGTTGGACTTCCCACGACCACTTTACGTTTAGTTACACTGTTATGAAAAACAAGTACATAGTAAAAACCGGGTCATGACATTCATAAAATGCTAGAGCATGACAAACGAGTAAACGTGACATTTAGAATTATTTCGATGAACCAACGACATAGTTTACAACGATATACGTTATATGAATGATAAAGAATGTGTTTCCATAGGTAGCCTATTTGGCTTCACCTCCTATTGTACGAATTATGTTGTGAACAACCAGTTGGGGGTAATCTGCTTTACTTCTTCACTTAAAATCTCGACCTCAGGTCTTAAATATAGTCTTAAAAAATTGCATCCTATGTTGAGTGACTAGATGACTGGTTACCATGTACATCACTTATAAGCGTTTGCAGCCATTACCCAAAGCTAATAATCCTGTAACACGTAGGTTTGTTTTAGTGACGTTGAGGCTCTCCAACAATGCAATCCAATCGAATCCTACCCAGCCGACATGCCGATGATCAAACAACATGATAAGTTCCACTCTTTCAACAACGAACATCATTTTGAGATTTTTATGAAGGTTTCATCGTCAACCAAGCCGCACACCTTGAGGTTATGGATTTTAAGGTTTACAACATATCTCAACCCAATCATAGAGAGTTCATGCCCCCAAGGGAACTGAGTAGGAGAGAAAAAGATTTAGACACTCAAAACTAGCACCTCTAGATATGATAGTGGTGGTGCCTGCAGAATCAAACACGCAACGCTCAGCTTCTACACAAGCCTGTTAGACTACATAATTCCCCGTAGGATGTTTTGTATTATTCATCAAATATTTATAAGGACAATAACCTGGAAACCCTAATGGACCCAAACCCACAAGCCGGGTTTGGGCTACTTATCATCTAATACTCCCCCGCAGTCCGAGCGGTGAAATCGCGAAAGCTTAGACTAGAGTAGTAAACTAGACAAGAAAAACAAAAAAAACATTAACATAATAAAAACATAACTTTAGTCGACTCTTAACAAAACTGTACCAACGGTCGGCTAAGTCGACTAGTAACATAACCGTACCAACGGTCGACATTAGGGCCATCAACGGTCAACTTTAGTCGAATGGTAACAAAGCCGTACGAACCATCGACTAACAAACAAACAATAAAACAACTATAGGTTTTTTTTAATTAGTAAACTAGAAAACGAAAAACAAAACATTATTCCATATAAACCAAAATACCAAAAGCTCTGATCAAGCCATTTTCGGTTTCTTCATCCCACCAATCATAAAATTATCATGAAATTCATCATCACTTGATTCATCCATGATATTTCATTTCTTTGGTTGCACAGATGGAGCTCTAGATGACAGTGCATTCTTCTTTTTCTTTTTTTGGAAACAATAGACTTTTTTTATGGATGAGTGTATTTGATAATTAAAGGGTTTTGAGGTTAAAGATTTGGTACGCTATAGAGAAAAAAATTAAGGTAAAAGTTAAAGGATGATGGCTAGGATTTGACGGGGTGGTTTAGGGGAGGCGGTTCAACATAACCACCTAGGTTTGAGGATCGGACTTACTCTGCTTCACCCTATAGATTTACGAGTTATTATGAATGTGACTTGTAGGTGGTGTCGAAGTCTGTCTATGTGAGTGTGACTTGATAATAGAATGCCATTCAAACACTCTACAACAAGATCAGATCGACTATATTTCAAGTCACGCATATGTTAGAGTCTAGAGTGATGGCTCTGTTGAGTGCCTCGCTTAACTCGTCATCATCCCTAATAATACTCCCCCCTCTAGTCGTTAAAAATAACAAACCTGACAGCTAGCGCATACAGTGCTCAAGATATCTTGCGAGGGGATAAAGCCGCCAGCACCCTGAGTAGCAACCCTCCTACGCGACATCTGCGAACAAAAATAACATTAACATAATAAAAACATAACTTTAGTCGACTCGTAACAAAGCCGTACAAACTGTCAACTTTAGTCGACTTGTACCAACGGTCGGCTAAGTCGACTGGTAACAAAATCGTACCAACGGTCAACTTTAGGGACTGGAACCAACGGTCAACTTTAGTCGACTGGTAACAAAGCCGTACGAACAATCAACTAACAAACAAACAATACAACAACTATAACTTTTTTTTAGATAAAAAAACATCCATTGCATGTAACAGAAACACGAAGATCTTGTTGCAATCCAAAACCGCACAAATCGCTTCACGTTCAGATTCTGTAAGGTCTCTTTATCTATTTAGGTAGATATCTTTGGTCCTATATATCCCATCTCAACTTCCTTCTTTTTCTTCAGATCCGGCAATCAACATCCCAGCAAGTGATAAAAAGGATTCTTTTATAGGATTAATATCATTGGCTGCCTCTTAGAATTCGATAATATTAGGGTTTTTTTAAGAAGAAGATGGTTGTGGCGGTTAAGGTTTGACGGGGTGGCCTATGAGAGGTGGCTCAACTTAGCCACCTTGGTTTGCGGATCAAACCCACCCTGATACCATGTAAGACTATATAATTCCTCATAGGATGTTTTGTATTATTCATCAAATATTTATAACAACAATAACCTAGAAACCCTAATGGACCCAAACCCACAAGCCAGGTTTGGGCTATTTATCATCTAATAAAACCAAGGTTGGAGAAAGTCTTGGAAGGTTGAGCCAACAATTTTATGACAACTGGATATTAAGAGTGCTTTAAGTTGACGATAATTTTGGTTGAGGTGCAAAATTTCACGATCACTTATGCTATCGCAAAAAGCAAGATCCACTCACATTAAAGATGTACAAAAACTTGATAAAATCTCCAATCCATAATTGGTAATAGAATAAAATTTATATAGAGTAATGATCGACAACAGCGGACATCCAGAAGCAACCGAGGCAATACCTATATCACTTACACTGAAACATAAAGAAAGATCAACAGTTTGCAACCTAAAGACATACATTTTCTAACGGTGCTTAAAGAAGCTTTTAGTTATAACCTACTTTTGCTACTGCTAATTTTGCTAATATAGCCCTAAACAACCCTAGCTTGTGTCAAAAATAGTCAACTAGTACAAATAAGGCCGAATTACCTCAATTCTAATTGCTTTCGACTAAATACTGATTTGAAAACCCTAATATATAAAAAAAACATGTATCACAATTTGAACAACTTTTTGTATGTTCAAAAGCCAACAAAACCTCAACTTTTTGCATATCCTTCAAATCATAGAATGAAAATGCTAAAAAAATATTTTTTTAAGTTTTAAACGTAATTCAGAATTTTTGAACTCCTACAAGCCCATATTCCATACACCACCATACTGCTGCGGCCGCCATTTTGCCTATTCGCTTATATATCCCCGTAACCATTAGTATATTGATGGGTTGGATCTACAAAGTCATCATCGTCATCATCAGACGCCGGAAGATTCAAGTCAAATAATGGCCGAATAGTATTATTTGAATGTGAACCTGTCAAGCTTTGTTCATTTTGGTTCTCTTCTGAGTCGCGGTTGAATATGATGGCTTGAAGGTTTGAGGGCTCGGCTGACTGTGATGGTTTTGTTCTTTCATTTTGATTCTCTTCTGAGCCGCTACGGACTGTGATGGTTTGTTGGTTTGAAGGCTCGACTGATGGTGACAGTTCTCTTCTTTCAACTTGGTTCTCTTCTCAGTCATGACTAACTCTAATAATTTGTTGGTTTTATGGCTTGGCTGGCTTTGGAACTTTTCTCTTCCTCCGAATGGGTGGTTTCTGGCTACCCTTCTCTGCCATGTTCTTGACACGGAGTCTTTTAGCAAGACCGAACGACATGGGCATGTTGGTGAGTGTTTTGTCCCACTTGGTGGCTGAATACAAATAATGCACTGGCATCCTGTTAATGACATGGGTGCTTCTTGGTTACATTTGATTGTTCTGGTGCAACTCTCGCTTCAACTGTTGCTTGTGGTTTAGGTTCACGATTTCTAGTCTTGGTCCTTTTTGAAGATGCTGCAAGTCATGAAAAACGTCAACTGATTAGCAAATATATTCATAGAGCAATGTTATGCAAAATAATTGACCAGGATCATTTGTACATTCACCGATCATCCTGAGAGTTATATTCTTGATCTTCTTTGCAACTGACTTGTCTTTTGATCTAGTGCACCAACAAGAACAAAGATTAGTTTGCCTGTTCGCCTATCTAATAAGGAAAAGCATGTTAATTTGGTATCAAACTTACCGAACTTTCTTTGTAGGGGGGGGGGGTTAAACTTCTTACAATTTGATGAGGTGTCATTTTATACACTATTTTGGGGTCATTTAACCCCTTAAATCATTCAAATATGCCCATATTATGTGATTAATCGTTTGTTTTCAGGTTTTTAGCACTTGGATGGCATTTTGAGGAAATACACGTGACTTGGGTTCATTTGAAGAAGAAACGGACAAGATTACGGACCTACATCAAATCTCTTGAAGAATCATGCTCACAGAGCGTGGAGACGGCATCGCAGGCATAAAGCAACGCCGTCGTGATCTATCTAGTGACGACGTCAGGAAATTGACGATGGCGTCAGGATGTAACCGACTCAAATTAGATCTAGAAGATTCCATTGGTGACGGCGTCGCGACTATAACTGGACGCCTTCGCGATGATTTCTCTATATATACTAAACTGAATTTAGGGTTTTAAGTGTGTAACTTTGTATAACTTTTGGGAGCCGAACCCTAAGTGTTTTGTCAGCTTTTAGGCCGACTTTAGGGCCTCAAAACCCTATTGTAACTGACCTTAATCCTTGTTTTAATCAAGTAAGATTATCTATCTTTAATCATTCAATATGTCTATGTGTTGTTTGATTGATCTATGTTCTTGCTTTATCTATAACATGTTAGGCTCAACCCTCCTTTGTATTTGCTTATGATTTCATGAAAGTTGGATTATAGATCCTTTTACTGTTGCTTCTTGTGATGAATGTGCGCGTTAGGCTTTAGAAAACTAGCCATAAGATATTAAATTGGCATAGACGTCTAGGGAAACGTGAGAAGTGTAGAAAGGATACCATCGGTAACAGTCTTCATACTACCTTACCCCTTATATGGTTGATCCCTCTTAAGATATTTCAATTGCATTTAATATACTCTTAGGGGCCTTGTAATAGTCTTCATACTACCTTACTTGTGCGTTGCCTTAACGGAATATTAAATAGACGGCGGGTTCATGTAATTCGTTCATGACGTAGGAAATACTTACACAGATCCTCATTAGTGTGACAAGGAAACATGATTAGGAGAAGCAATCTAATGAGTAATGCATGATTAAGTAAATACACTATCTTATCATAAAGTTATAATAAGTAGTTTAGATTATATTTAGTTTATTAAATAGTTAAACAAACCAACCTCTCAAACCATTGATTTTACTGCTTCCTATAAAATATAAAAATACAAAAATAATCTCCTTTCAATCCTGTAGATCTTAGTTAAGCTCTGTTCTAGCCTTCCCAACCTATTCCCCTAGAGAACGATAACAAACCCCCGAGTCTTACCTATACTACACTGCAACGATTAGGTACACTGCCTAAGGAGTTGTAAAACTTCCCGTAGAAGTCTAACGACAACCGCACATCCATTTTTTGGCACCACTGCGTGGGGAATAGTTAGGTTTCGAACTTAGTTTAGCTTAGTTCCACTCGCTTGAATCCTTTCAAGTAAGAATTTTATTTCCATATATTAGCTTTCTTGTAGTCTATCTTTTCTTTGTGTGATTGTTCGTAATTTTCATTGACTATTCCATTCTTCATTATGGAGAATGCAAATCCACCACCGACCAATAACCCACATATCCTACCAACTGCGCTTCGTGCAAGGGTTGTCCAAGAGCTCAATGAGCTACAGACGATCTCGACCTACATCGATTCTCGCCTAGATAACATTAACCAATTCCTTAATGGTTTCACACAACAACCTAATGAAATTAATGTAGATGACCTTGAGCTCGATGACGAATCGGTAGATACACCACTTGTTTATCCCTTTCTAGACTCGGATGACGATTCTGATGATGGTGAAGTCCTGAATGAGCTAGAAGAATATGGTAATGCAGGACAATTATGCCGCCAAAGGGCAATTAACAGTTTCGATGGGGATGACTTAGCATTCCAATGTATGATTGGCTTTATGAATTTTGTCGCCTACTTTGACCCCTTTTACCAATGAATATTATGACGCGTAAAGTTTACAATACCATAATGGTAGAAGGATTACAAAGTACATTAAATAACTTAGTTGCCATTGTTCGGAATGTCTATGTATTTGTAGAAAGTTTCACCTACACCACGGACTTTGTGATATTATAAGACATTAGAGAATTTAATCTAAGTAATATGGCTGATGTTGTGATGGGCAAACCTTTTAGAAGAGTCAGTAAACTTGAATACGATTGTGCTAAAGGATTGATGTCTTTTACTAGGATATTTGATAACTACACATTCTAGATGCCCCGCACTATACCTAGGTTTAAGTATTGGGGGCACGTGTCGTGGAAGTAAAATCCCACCCATCCTTGTGCTAAGTCAAAGAGATCTAACTAACAGATTTAGGCATGCTTACAAGAAGAACAAATTTATGTACAGGAATTGTTTGAACCTAGGTCCCGAGTACCAAGGGGATGAAAGTATGAAAGAATGGCTCATCCGTGGGCATGTGAGCCTACACAAAGTCACGTAAGAATGTGTGACTTCGAGTCTAGCTACAAGACTCATAAATAAAGAAAAGCGCTTCTTGGGAGGCAACACAATGTTTCTTTTTCCCGCATATTAGAAATTTCTTGTGTTTTAATTCTTCTCATTTATTATTTTTTGTTTGAATTAATCATTTTGTAATCATGCTTTTCTTTGTCTTTAACCTCGTCTTAATTACAATCTAAGGTATTTTGCAACAAAATAAATGTAGGGGAAAATATACGGTTTTTAAGAACCAATTCAAACATATTAAATAAATTGTTTAGATTAATTTGCGTCAGTTTCGAGGCATATGATTGTATTGACTAATCTCAAGTTTCATGCAGTAATTCATACAGGAAATAACTTATATAATCGCGTGCAGGAAGTTTTTCAAAGAAAACGAAAATAAAATTTTGCTCAGAACCTGGAGACGGCGTCAGGATTTATCCTGACGGCATAAACCTAGAAGATTCCATTAGTGACGGCGTCGCGACTATAACTGGACGTCGTCGCGACGATTTCTCTATATATACTAAACCGAATTTAGGGTTTTAAGTGTGTAACTTTGTATAACTTTTAACATAATAAAATATTTATACATTTTTATCAGATTCGAAACAGTAGCAGTTTTTATAAAACAACTTTTATAAAAACACCTTTATATATTTAATTATCGTAATCTTGAAAAATCATATCTTCTTCTTTATAGCTCCGTTTGTCAAGTTCTTTATATGCACGGAATCCTCATAAATGTACTAATTGAATCTCAGGTGTAAATATTTTATAAAAATTCATAGGTTCACAAATTATATAAACTGTTTTAAATTATTGTTTTATAAAGTTTGTTTTATAAACTTTTGACATAATTAAATTATTACAAGTCCTCTAATTTAATTAATAACATATCTTGTGTATACTTTATGCTCTCACATTTATGTCCATCAACTTATATCCAAAAGTCCAAATAAAATGTCCTCATAATTATTTATGTATAAACTTTATAAATAAACTTTTTAACAATTAATTTATCAATTAACTTTATAAATTAATCAACACTTGTATAACATCATATAAAACATGTTCTTGCATCTAACATATTTTAAACATCATTTCATCATGTGTAAGTATTTATTCAATTATGAATATGCTTGTTTTATTTTATAACTTTATAAAATAAATCTTAAGTGGTGATTAACAATATAACCAATTGTATGTAAACAAATGAAGTAATTACAAAAGTTTAGAGATTATAATGGACCTTATATGAATGAATGAGATGTAAACCCTAAGTCAAAACCCTAGTTTCTTCAACCCGAAATCCTTTTTATAAACCCTTGATTAAACAAACCCTAGCTGCCAAATACTCTTGAAACACCTTATGTAATAACCCTAATAATACTTGTATGCTTATAACCTTGCTAAAATCAAAACTATGGAAACCCTAATCTTTATTTTTGAGCCGTGGGTTGCTAGAGAAAACAAGAGAGAATTTTGAGTGTTTATTTGCAAGGAAAATGTGTGTGTTAAGTCTTCCTAGGACCTTCTATTTTTAGCCAAGGTATTTAGAAAACAACCTTAACAAACCATTTGTTTAAGAGTGGTTTAAGGACACTTTATAAGACCTGTCCTCCTCCTTAGGAGAGGGGACAGTCAAGATGAGGGGAACAAGACAAGGATTAGACAATTTATGGAGAATTAGATTTTAAGGTTTACTTGTAGGTCATTAACTAGAATGAAATGACATTAGTGGAGGGTTTATAATTTATTTGTGTTATACTCTTTGTATAACCGGACATGGGGGTTAAATGGTATAAGAATGATTTAATTTGTGGGTACTGGGTATAAAAGAGGGTATTTGTTTAAGTATAGATAGGTATAGATGCTTCCATGCATGCTTAAATGTATTTTATTGCGAAACGTAAACGTTTTACATAACCGATATAAATAAAATATGAAAAGTTATAAATTATCTTCGTAACAATTATATAACACTTGCTTGACGTAAACTTTTATTTGTTTGATGCGTTTACGTTGAATGTTGATTTTTAGTTTACGCAATTTAACTATATGATGAAAATTAAAAGTGAACGCGTAAAAGTTTACAGTAAATAGTTGAATATTTATTGACGTAAAATGACGTGAAAATGCGGATTGTTACAGAAACAACCACATACAACGAAAAAACTTCACATTTGTGGGCCGAGGCACAAGTGTCCACGTATGATTTTTAATAAGAGCATTATATTCATCATGCATAGCATTTTGCCAATTTTGATCATTAAACGTATCAGTATACGATTTAGGTAAAGGTGAAATACTACATATATGCATGAATATTTATACGCTCAGTAAGATAATTAGACCCGACACGATACCATGTAACCATGGGATGAATTGAAACCGGGTTTGGATTATCAAGTTGGTATGGGTTAGGCTGCGTGGTGGGCTGATAGGTTGAGTTTGTTTGGGCCATAGTCTGTGGGGTTGTATTTGTTTGGGTCGTAGCCTGTTGGGGGGGGGGGGTATTTTAGTGTTAGGCCGTATGAAATGGCGTTTGAGGTGGACCCGTGGGTTTTTGTATAACACTCCGTGTTTTTAGGTCATTTTACGACGTCATTTATTTCACTATTTATTTTTAGTCTCGTACGCGTTTGCTTTTAATTTTAATCGTTAAGTTAAATCGCGTAAGCTAAAAATTATCATTCAACGTAAACGGGCATCAAACAATTAAATGTTTACGTCAAGCAAGTGTTAGATAATTATTTGGAGGATATTTATTAACTTTGCACATTTTATTTTATTGGTTACGTAAATGTGTTTACGGTTTCGCGATAAAATACAGTAGGCATTCCCGGAACCCCTAAACTATCTACGCTTCAATTAAATTCCATCTTTATTTTACCCTTATATTCAAAGTTTGTATATACACTTACCACCTTGTTTATCATATTGGCCAAATTCTACATAAAGGAACCAAACCAAGACATACACTTTACAAGTTATACTTCTACATTTAACCTTTATACATTTAAACTTCATGTAACACTTCAATATTGCTACAAAAGAACAAATATATTTCCTAGCCACCTCCCCCCCCCAAATTTAGACAACATATAGTCCTAAGGGTAAATTTAGCACATAAAAATCTTACCAAGTCCTTTGTTCAACACTAGGGCTCATATGGCTAGCTCATGACTAGTAGAATTGACCAAAGACCTTCCTTAAAACCCTCCCCATGTTTCACTTGACCAAAGACTTTCCTAATAGTATTGTTGAACCTCTACTTATGTATATAAAGGCTTGTAACTAGATACATATCACACACACTCATTTTACTTAAGCAAAAAGTTCACAATATCTCTTTGTGCTCTTTCCTAGCCCACGGCTAAACTCCAACACCAACAAACAATTCATACAATTTTACTTACCACATATTCAAGTGTTCTAACATCATATCTAAGGTATCCTAAGGTATATTGAAGGCTTGGTTTAACATTTACAAGGGTTTAATCAAGAAGGTTTAAGATTAGAGTTTCTTGGAAAATTAGGGTTTTCTAAGTCTTGAAAGCTTGGGTTTTGATTCTAAACTAGGGTTTAGATCTTGTTACTCTTCACCATACTTCATCATAAGGTTATCTAAAAACCCTATAGTTTTTACATTTGTGATTTTATGTATATATAATGTTTATATAGTAAATCACCATCTAGGAAACTTATTAATATGTAAAATGGATTTTTACTTGTGATCATGGTATGATATACTTTTTCATATGCTATGTTAATGTTAAGAACATGTTGGAATGGAAGTATATACATTATATGAGTGTGGATTAATTTATAGAAATATATATAAATTAATGGTTTAAAAGTTACTTATTAAAGTTTATAAGTAAAATGAATATGAGGACTTGTGATTCTTGGACAAATGATGTCAAATGATGGACTAAAGGACCTAACATATATGAGACTTGTAATATAATGTGTTGTAGAGTACTTGTAACAAATTTACTAAACTAAAAACTCATAAAATCAAGTTTTATAAACATTTAAGCAAAATGATCAAAACATTCTGTTTTAAATTAGAATATAAAGCATTTATTTTATAATTTTATAAAATACTACAAGTTACAAGGATCGTAGACATATAGAGAACTCGAAAAACTGAGCTATAACGAAGGAGATACGGAGTTTACAAGATTTAAATAAAAAACATTTTTATAAAAACTTATTACTTTTCCACCTCTGCTATAAATAAGTGACTATTTTTCACATAAATTACATATTTTTAGGATTCCAAAACATTAAGAATCATAATTATTTGATCAATAACGAAGGAGTTATGGATTTTTCATGTTTACGATAATAAATACTTTTATAAAAACAAATTACTGTTCACATTAGATACTTTTTGGAAAATTTCATAATTGATAGAACTTTTAATTACGAAGACGTGCTCGAAAGAATCACTAAATTCAGAATTAAAATGAACAAGATACGACTTTTACGAGATTACGATAATTAAATTTATAAAAGTGCATAAACAGTAAAAACTTGTTCACCAGAGGATTGAAAATATGAAAATGTAATATTTTGATACCTCTTCTTAATACGAAAGCGTGGATATAACGAACGTACATAACGGGCTTAAAACGAGAAAGTTATGCCATTTTTACTAAAGAAATATTTATAAACGTTTTAACTTTATAAATATGATTTCACAAATACAATTAGATGGTGATGTAGCTATATAGAATTATATATGGTATTAGTTATTCAAAGTACTTAGTACTCATACGACCTATAATTAATTAGGTTCCATTCGGGCGTTTAAGTGACGCATTTTCTGTGATTTACATTACCGATTCACTCACTCGAGGTGAGTTCATAGCCCCACGTTTTACATTTATAATGATTTACAAGTTTTGAGGGTGAGAACATGCTTTGTTTTACAAGTGGACACAAGTGGACATTTTACATTATGATTACGTGTTTGCCTAAGTAACGATAACCCTCTGAGCCCACAATTATGAACTGTCAATTACTGAGTGAGCGTGAATGATATACATAGATCTATTTGGGATTGACATCCCCGTTCGGGTGATTAGCGCTCACTGTGTCGGTTTGCCGGACAACGGACGTATACAATGTCGGATTTGGGATGTTGCGGGTTAGAACATCATCAAGGGCAATGTAGGCAATTTATATTGCAATTCATACATGTCGAGCTTTAGTGTCATGAGCTTAGGGAAACGTAATTACATTTTTGTGATGTTTGCATCTGTTGCATTATCATACACTTGGAAAATCTTGTGGTCCTACATTATACAATTTACAAACCTATGAATTCACCAACATTATTGTTGACGATTTAAAGCATGTTTTCTCAGGAGATCAATGAGGTACAAGACAAGGGGTACATTGGTGGTCGTTATTTTGGAAGTCATATGCATTAAAGATTTGGTTGCATTACATTTTGGGGATAAATTTGTTATGGACTAGAATCTTTGTATTTTAAACAATGAACAAGTGAAGCTTCGGGATTTTGTAACAAACCATTTGCTAAATCCAATGTGTCAGTTTTAAATGACTTTTTGGGTCGTTCTTATATATATCTTGTGCTTTTAATCTGATGAAGTAACACTCTCAGACTCATATTCCACTACGACCCAAATTGAGGGTGTTACAGATTGGTATCAAGAGCCAATGTTATAGAGAACCAGGTCAAATGTTTTTCTTGGACTATAACCATTTTCAAACATTGCATTCATACAAAAGGGGTTTCACGGGACATACATACACTACTGAGTTGCATTAGTTGGTTAGACTAGATGCATTCATAATGGATATACATGTTATAATATACTATGTATATTACTATAAGAGTCTCATATTAATACTTATATAAGCTACTTTTGATTTTCAGATATTTTCATGTCGGATTCAGAGGATTCCACGGCCACTTACATGGAGGTATCTAGTCCGTTCGAGGATCTGTCAGATATAGGATCTCCAGGAGTCGTTGTACATGGATACGATGGACTGCCCATGATGCCAGAGGACCCTTACGCATTTGTAGAGGCCGCTGTGCAAGAGCCACCTCCACTAGGGATGGAAATAAAACCCGTACCCGATGGGGACCCGATATTCGAACCCTTTTTGACCGGGGTATCCCCGAATTGACCGGGGATGGGGACGGGGATGGGGAATCCCCAATATTAAAAATGGGGATGGGGGCGGGGATGATAATACCTTTTGATACCCGTACCCATACCCGAACCCATACCCGAAAAGTATTAAGTTTAAATATAACTTATATTAGAGGCCTAATAATTTATTTGATATTATTTCATACCAAACTTTTCACATTCTATGGTTCTACCTATCATATATAAATCAAAAATAAAAACCCTAGCCTCTCAAAACACAACTGCTAATGCTAATCACTTATATTAGAGTTGTACTTTTGTTTCAATTGGTTTTGAATTCTTGATGTATGTACGAAGTATGCAAAACGATTTATGAAGTTATGTATCTTTAATTTCTTAATTCGTATATTCTATTTTAATGATTATTATACTTTGTTGGATGTTACGGTAGCTAAGTGCAAAAATATATGAAGTTAGATAATTACAAAAGACTTGATTATACATGCGAAAAAAATCCCTGATTCCCCGATGAGGATCCCCGTCCCCGATGGGGACGGGGATGGGATTGAAAATTTTTTCCCCGTCGGGTATGGGGCCGGGGATGGGGATGGATATTGAGATTGGGGATGGGGATGGGAAACATGATCCCCGAAATTCCCCGACCCATTGTCATCCCTAACCTCCACCAGATTTTGTTCCTGAGCCTGTATACCCAGACTTCATGCCACCAGAGGATGATGTGCTTCCAGCTGAGGAGCAGCCACTGCCTGCTGCTGTTTCACCCACTGCCGACTCACCGGGTTATATTATCGAGTTCGATCTTGAGGAGGATCCAGAGGAGGATCAGGAGGAGGATGATGAGGATGAGGAGGAGCAGGAGGAGCACCTAGCTCCGGCCGACTCTGTCCCACCACCCGCACATCGCACCACTGCTAGTTTGTCTATCCGACCCTAGACACCTGTACCATTTCCTTCTGAGGAAGAGGTTGATAGACTCCTTGCCTTACCATCACCTTCACCGTCACCACTTAACATCATACTCATCACCACTTCTATAGATACCCTTTCCACCACTACCTGCTAGTCCCACTCACTCTTTGGGCTACAGAGCTGCTATGATCCGGCTGAGAGCCGAGTCACCATCTACTTCCCATCTACTACCATTACCACTACCTATTATACTTCCACACACCAGAGCATCTATGGCTATAATGAGAGCTGTTGCACCATCCACCTATGTGCTAGCACCTCGATAAGAGACACTACCATCAGGGACTCCACCACTTTTACCTATACCATTACCCACATCATCACCACCTTTGCTTCTACCCTCTATTGATCATAGAGCAGGTATTCCTGAGGTTGAGTTGCCGCCTCGGAAGAGGCTGTGCATTGCTCCCGGTCCTAGGTTTGAGATCAGAGAGAGCTCATCTGCTCCTACTGCTAGGCCTACTAGAGGCTTTAGGAGAGATTATGGTTTTGTTGCCACCCTAGATGACGAGATTAGGCGTGACCTAGATAGGGAGATAGGTTACAGGATTACTGACGTCTGGGAGGATACATATGAGATTGCAAAGGAGATACCAGTGACTGATGTGGCAGAGTTGGGTCAGAGGATGATAGATTTTGTCACTACTATTAGACAAGATACTGATGAGATCTATGGGCAACTTGACAAGGCACATGATGCTAGATCAGTGATGAGCGGTCAGCTCAACATGCTATGTAGGGATAGACGTTCCCTTGCTCGCACCGCCAGACTTATGGAGGCTGAGGCCAGAGCTTCTCGTGAGGCTTGGGTATAGTCTATGGATGCCAGTGATACGACACATTCTGAGGTTAGAGCACTATGGACTATGGTTTTAGCACAACAGACTAAGATTGGAGATTTGCGGGCAGCAGACCGCAGATGACAAGCACAGTTAGCAGAGGCACTGACTCTACTGAAGACATTACAGACTCAGATGGCAACACTTCAGAGTCAGCAAAGACCTACTAGAGATTCAGCACATCCTGATGTATCGGAGGAGGCCGGTAGTAGTTCTTAGATCTGGTTATGTGTTTAGCTATTTTGTATAGCCTACTAAGTATTACGGGTAACTCCCGGCTAGTAGGGCTCTAGGTTTTATTTTCATCTTGTAACCTAATGGTAGTGATAATTTTGTAACCGAATCGGTCATGTATGTTTTCTAGATAATATATGGAATGGATGTATTATGTCATGTATGTAATCGAATTTATTATGAATGAATGTCGATTTAGCTACACCATTGTTAATTTCAATACAGCTGCATATTTCACTGTGGGATGTGATCTTATTTTATTTATCATGTATATGTCATGTCAAAGTTATGATTATATGAAATCTAACGGGTATTATATTTTCTTGTGATTTGAAGAAAATGGCACCAAAAAGAACCACAAGGGCATCACCAGCCACAACAACCACCACCACACCTGTCACCAATGCCCAGCTTAAGGTACTGATCGACAAAGGCATTGCTGATGCGTTGACAGCACGTGACGCTGACAGAAGCCGGAATGGCGATGACAGCCATAATACGGGAACAGGTAGTAGAAGGACAGAACAAGCTACTCATGAGTGAACTTACACTGACTTTCTCAAATTTCAACCCATAAACTTCAAGGGCACGGAAGGAGTTACTGGTATGACTCAATGGTTTGAAAGAATGGAGTTTGTTTTCCATATCAGTAACTGTGCAGTCGAGAACCAAGTCAAGTTTGCTACTTACACTCTCCACGGAATTGCCTTAACATGGTGGAACACCCATGTCAAGACAGTTGGTCATGATGCCGCTTACGGTATGCCTTGGAAGACACTCATGAAAATGATGACCGATAAATACTGTCCTCGAAATGAGATCAAGAAACTAGAGATGGACATTTGGGATCTGAAGGTGAAGGGTACTGACTTGACGAGTTATACCCAACGCTTTCAGGAACTGGCTTTGTTATGCGGGAGGATGTTCCCTGAAGAATCTGATAAGGTTGAAAGGTATGTCGGTGGTCTTCCCGACATGATACATAGGAGTGTAGTAGCGTCTAAGCCGAAGACAATGCAGGACGCAATTAAAATTGCTACTGAGCTGATGGATAAGAAAATTCAAACTTTTGGTGAACGTCAGACTGAGAATAAAAGGAAGTTGGATGACACCTCAAGGAACAACCAGAACCAACAATAACAAAACAAGAGGCAAAACACTGGTAGAGCTTACACTGCTAGAACTGAAGAGAAGAAGCCCTATGGGGGATCTAAGCCACTGTGCTCTAAATGAAACTATCACCACGATGGTCCATGTGCACCCAAATGCCACAAGTGCAACAGAGTTGGCCATCTGGCCCGTGACTGTAGAAGTCCCACAAATGCCAATGCTGCTAACAACTAGAGGGGCACCGGGGCAGGTCAGAAAGCTACTTGCTTTGAGTGTGGAGCCCAGGGACATTTCAAGAGGGATTGTCCAAAGCTGAAGAACAACAACCGTAGTAATCAAGGTGGAAATGACAATGCTCTAGCGAAAGTGTATGCGGTAGGCAAGGCAGGGACAAACCCAAACTCCAACGTCGTTACGGGTACGTTCCTTCTAAACAACCGATATGCTTCTATCATATTTAATACGGGTGCCAATAAGAGTTTTGTATCTACTGTATTTAGCTCCCAAATTGATATCACACGAACTGCATTAGACCATTATTACGATGTTGAACTAGCCAACGGGAGAATAATTGGGTTAAACACAATCATTCGGGGTTGTACATTAAACTTCTTAAATCACCCATTCAACATAAACTTAATGCCTGTAGAACTCGGTAGTTTTGATGTTATAATTGGTATGGATTGGTTGCCAAAGTACCATGCTGTCATTGTTTGTGCCAAGAAAATCGTCCGTATTCCCTAGGGAAATGAAACCTTAATCGTTCGCGGTGACAGAAGCAACTGGGGAAACAAGACTCGATTGAACATCTTCTCGTGCACTAAGACACAGAAGTACATGCTAAAAGGATGTCAGGTCTTTTTGGCACATGTTACTACAAAGGAGACTAAAGACAAGTCAGAGAAAAAGCATCTTGAGGACATACCAATCGTTTGAGATTTTCCTGAAGTATTTCCAGAGGATTTGCCGTGTCTTCCTCTGACTCGACAAGTGGAATTTCAAATCGATTTGATACTTGGGGCAGCACCTGTAGCACGGGCACCTTATCAATTGGCGCCTTCCGAAATGAAAGAGTTGTCGGAGCAACTGAAAGAACTATCCGACAAGGGATTTATAAGACCTAGTTCATCACCTTGGGGAGTGACGTGTTGTGTCGTGTAGGTATAATTAGTGATTATCAAGTTTTACATTTATATTTAGACGACAAACCTAAAGACAACACTTTAACGGGCAGTGTACCCGATCAAGATGTAGCTTCGCGGTAAGTAGGGTGTCAAACACTAAGAGCGAGAGTTAACCTAATATTCTATTAGTATTTTAATCTATCTAGATTAGTCTAATTACTTGTTAAACCTATGCTATACATATTTACTAGAGGTATATGGGGGGTTTTCAGCCTAAGAGACTGGCACAGGTTTGGTGGTGACAAAGATTAATTCAAAACACAATAAACACTAAAGAAAATAAACACAAGATAAAGAAGCAGTGCAAGCCAAATGATAGAAAACTGTACTAACCATGTTAATTCTGATTCAATGATGATTTGTTTGTTTAGTGCAATGGCTACTTATTTCGAGGCGGCATACCATTCTTAAGACTTAGGCGGTTCTTCATCCTAAGACCTAGATACGAACAATCCTGTCACGATTAACGCTTCCGCATAAAGCATCCTATAGTTTAATTATAATCTATCATAGGGAATTAAAGCAGTGGTGATCCTGTTAATACCCTAGCCCATTGGGACTTTACCCACTTATTGCTTGATGTTGTTTTATATGCCGGTAGTCCACCACCAAAATCAATACTAACTAATTAAGAACAATACTGGTTGAACAATTATCAGGTCACATGCCGGTCCAACTAAGCTCATAATCAAAGGGTAAGGATAAGGTGTCATTTGTAATCCTATTGGTCCAGGCATACAAAACACAACATGGAGAGCTATCCCGGCATCTAGATTACTGGCTAAGTCTCACTAGACCCAGTTGAATGATAGGTCGCATGTACAAGCACATAAACAAGTATAAGGCGATAAACATAATTAAACAACAACGATAAATTAAGCAAGCCGGATTAAAACAAACCAAACATTATAATCTTCATTAACATGGCTAATACCGGAGGGTATTAACCCACAATCATTGTCATTTTACAAACGTGATCAAACAATTAAAAACCGAATGATTAAGAAAGTAAGAATTACACGATGTCTTCTATGGAATTATGGTTGGTGCTTGACCTTGGCTGCTTCTAATATCTTGGAAAATTCGACTTCAGAGTGTATGGTATAGAGAATGTAATTTTTGCACACTGAAACTCATTTTTGAGCCTCGTATTTATAGTGTTTGAAAATAGCCTGGATACGCCGTATAGAGAGAGGTGAATACGGCGTATAGGGTTAAATTCCTTAAAGTCCGCAATAAGATCAAATCAATCAAGATTAATTACCTGATGTGCATAGTCGTAGGACTTCTACAAGAGAAGTTTTACAACTCCCTAGGCAGTGCATCTAATCGTTGTAGTGTAGTATAGGCAAGACTCGGGGTTGTTTATCGTTCACTCGAGTAATAGGTTGGGAAGGCTTGATCACGGTCTAACAGAATTCTAAGGCTTGAGGGAAGATTCTTTTTGTATTTTTATGTTTTACAAAAGCAGGTAAAATCATATATTGGAGAGAGTGGTTTGTTTTAGCTAATTAAACTAAATAATAATCTAAACTAATGGTGATAACAATAAGATTATATAAAAGTGGGTAAAATGTATGGGCTAATTGACGATAAAATGTGACGTTATTTGATTGATATCATATATCCACCAATGAACCTATTTGTCCTCAGTAGACTTTAGAAAGGTTTTTGAAAATGTATCCCAACCAAGGTTAAGGATTTTTCCGTTAAGCACTTTTTCTGTTCTAACCACCTGTACAAAACCAAGCTCCTCGTGAAATATGGAATGAAAACACTCAGATCACTCAACTAATCTAGGGTGTAACATTTAAGTAGTACACTTATTTGCTTGGTCGTGATTAGCTTCATATCATAGGCTTGGCAAGGATACACATCTCCACCTCTAGAGCTAAGGAGTAACAAGTCAAAAGGTAAATTGGGTATTTATAAATAGGCTTAGGTTTAATCATTCTTTTTTAAGATGAAGAAGGATATAGGGGTATGGAGTTTGATTTTCCAAAGGTCATCGTCAAAATAAGGCGCTGAAGGACATGCACATACATGGCCGTAACGACGGAATAGACATCCATGCTTGTACACATCCTCATTCGAGTAGATCCTAAGGTTAGTTATCAGGAAAGGGAAGTAAAATGGTTGTTAAATAAAATAAACAAAACAAATATATTAAAGCCAACAAATATGGTGCGGTTGCTAGTAACTTTTCCTGACCGTTCCATGACAAAGACTCAAACATATGAACAAACGCCTCGATCATAGAAATGACAAAGACAACCTAAGTTGGCGTTCCCATAACAGTCAACTTCCATTATGTCTCGAACTTTACATACTTTTACAAAATAAGTGATGATATCGGCCACTTTTTTACAATACTTTACATCGTTGATTTTTGCATGTATCAGCATCACAAAAACAAGTTCTAGAATTTAATATGCTACCGGTACACTCTCATAATCCTAAAATAACCGATACCAATGTTCAAGAAAAGGCGACAAAACCACGCATACACATCCGTAACGACGAAATAGACACATGTGACTGCTCATACCCTAACTCGAACAAGCTAAAGGTATAATATCTAAGGGCGAACCTCACATTGTGGGGGTGGAATTTTTGAGGGTTTTTGTGCTAGTCGTATAAATTCCTATCCATGGGACGCTATTAATATTTGGTTTTCGTCGGTATGTGTCATAAAAAAATTTAAATTTGGGTAAAAATTACCTTCTTATGCTATGTTTCGATATATTACCCATCACTTTAAGGACAAAACAAATGATAAATGAAAGAATAGTTTCTAAAGCTTATTTTCCTCCCTACACTTAAGTTGAACATTGTCCCCAATGTTCTATAGAAGTACCCGTAAAAACAGATAAAGAGAAAAGAAAACAAGGAAAAGAAACTAGTACTCCCCTGGTTTGCTCAATAATAGAGAAGAAACATGCGATAACTGGTTAAATCGTCCTCCAAGAATCGTCTAATGGAACTTCCTAAGAATCTCCAAGCTTCTTCTCATCAAATATAACCTGTAATCAAAGACAAAGACAACTATACCAAGCATAAAATGTGCGATTTACCAAATATACAATGTGAATTTAGGGTTCGACTCGATAGATAGGATGAGAGAATTGTTAAACTCATTAGGTTTTGCAGGTTTATAAAAGAATATTACATATTTTAAATGTTGTGCAAGTTATATTTTCAAAAATAATTAAAAATTTTAAGTTTTCTAGACCTGGGCGTTTAACGCCGTCAGGGCTTTTATGACCCTGTCACAGGTGTCGTGGTGACGGCGTCGCGTGTTAATCATGACGCCGTCTCGACAGTTTGTGAAAAAGAAATTTTTTGTTTTTGATGAAAAATTTCCTGCACTTGATTCCATAAGTTAATTCAAGTATAATTAGCTGCATAATACCTGAGATTTAACAATTCAATCATATGACTCTAAACTAACGCGAATTAATCTAAACAATTTATTTGACATGTTTAAATTTGGCTCAAAAGCCAGATAAATTCCCCTACACTTATTTTGTTTCAAAATACCTTTGATTGAAAATAAGACGAAGTTAAAGACAAACAAAGCATGATTACAAATTGATTCAAACATAATAAAATAAACTATAAAGAATTAAACACACAAGACACTCCTAATATGCGATAAAAGTAAATATTAGGTTGCCTCCCAAAAAGCGCTTGTTTTTGTTCTAGTCACGAGCCTGACTCTACCCTTAATTAACAGATAAAGGGGAGGGTTCCCCTACACTTGAGTTCAAGTTCGGGTGATAGTAATGGTACATACCATTGTGATGAGAAAGAGCTATACGTTGAGAAATTTGTTGTTGAAGAATAGGCTCTAAACAGTATGCTTCTAGAATTCTACCTCTCTCTACTTCATTTGACCTATCGAATAAACCAAGTTCTTCTCCTAGAGGAGAAACTTCCTTAGATTCTAATCCCCAATCATCATCAAACATCTCCTAATTTGAAATATCAACGCCTAGGGATATACTTTTTCCTAATATACCCGGTTTAAATCCATAATGTCTCTTAGGGTCATCTATACCTGGGTTATAATAACTATACACACCCTTAGGATACGAATTTACCACGTGAGGTGAAGGCGGTGTTTGAGTTGTTAAATAATCTACTACCTTCATCCTAGAACTATCCAGACTATGTGGTTTGATGGGTGGTTCGGGGCCTATTACGTCTCCTAGACTTACATCTAAGGATGGACTATTGAGTAAAGGTTGAGGCTCTGGTCCATCAAAACTAGGAACTTCCCTAGAACTAAAAGGAGTGTTGTGATTACAATTCAAGCCTACTTCCTCTAGTTTTGTTTCGTTCAAAGGTTCTACCTCAATTGGGGTTCCTAAAGTCTTTTCTACTTCTTTTGGGCAAGTCACGGGTGGTGTGTATTCCTCAAATGACGGTATGATTTGTGTGGTACTCTCAGGGCTTGTAACTCCTACCTCATTATCCATTGTACTTAGGCTATCTACATGCTTATCATAATCTAACCATGCCATGCACCTAGATACCTGTACCCTAACCATATCATCCCTAACTATTTGAGCATTTGGATTTGCTATTGTTTCATCAGAAATAACGCTTGTTGGGTTGCTATATATTTTTATCATATTGGGCACAATCCTCTATGGCATACCATGCTCCTATATCACTAAACTTCCTAAGATCCCTTTCTACTGTCAAATTGATGATATGTCAGGATAACGAGAAAAGATGTTTAAGAAAGATTTCAATTATGGTCCATATACTAAGGCCATGATTCAAGACTTTTCAGATTATGTCTTTGAAACGAGTCCATGAATCGTAGAGAGATTCATCTTGATGTTGTTGGAACACTAAGAGTTGATTACGAAATAATACATCAAACCTACCTACGGTAGAATAACCATACCTATTCATTATAATTTAAAATTTACAAATGTTATGAACAAAGGGCACAAAGAAAAAGATAGACTATAAGAAAGCTAATGACATGAATTAAAATCTCACTTGAAAGGATTCAAGCGAGTAGAACTAAGCTAAACTATGATCAAAACCTAACTATTCCCCAAGCGGCGCCGCCAAAAACTTGATGTGCGTAGTCGTAGGACTTCTACACGAGAAGTTTCACAACTCCCTGGGCAGTGCACCTAATCGTTGTAGTGTAGTATAGGCAAGACTCGAGATTGTTTATCGTTCACTCGAGGAATAGGTTGGGAAGGCTTGATCACGGTCAAACAGAATTCTAAGGCTTAAGGGAAGATTCTTTTTGTATTTTTATGTTTTATGAAAGCAGGTAAAATCATATATTGGAGAGAGTGGTTTGTTTTAGCTAATTAAACTAAATAATAATCTAAACTAATGGTGATAACAATAAGATAAAAGATTATGTCTACTTAATCATGTATTACTCCCTAGATTGCTTCTCCTAGTTTTGTTGCCTTGTCACACTTGTGATGATCTATGTAATTATTTCTAAAAGCATGAACGAATTACACAAACCCGCTGTCTACTTAGTATGCCGCTAGAGCAACCCACATGCAAGGTAGTATGAAGGCTATTACACGGCCCCTAGGAGTTTACTAAGTGCATGTGAAATACATTAAAAGTGGATCAACCATATTAGGGGGCAAGGTAGTATGAAGACTGTTACCCCATGGTATCCTTTCTACACAATCACGTTTCCCTAGACATATCAACAGCAATACAGACAATGGTTTTCTAAAGCCTAACGTGCACATCCATCACAAGAAGCAACACCACTAAGATCTACATTCTAGGTTTCATACAATCATAAATAAACACAATAGGAGGTTTAGCCAAGCATGTTAAAGATAAAGCAAGAACAATAAATCAAAAAACACATAGACATATTGAATGATTAAGTAAACCTTACTTGATTAAACATGAATTGGAAGAAGTACAATAAGGTTTTTAGGCCCTAAAATCGTCTCCTATAGCTGCTAAACGAACTAGGGTTCGTACCCTCTTTTTATTCTAAAGTTACACACTCAAAACCCTAAATTCGGGTTTGTATATATAGGAAAAACGATGCGACGGCGTCGCGTTTTAGTCATGACGCCATCGTGAGAAGAATCTTCTAGATCTACATTTGAGTCGGTGCGGGCTGACGCCGTCATGAATGATGTGACGCCGTCGCTTGATGAGTTGTGACGGCGTCTAGTATAGCTTGTGACGCCGTCTCCAGGCTCTGTGAGCACAAATCTTCAAGAGTCTTGGTGTTGGTTCGTAATCTCGTCTGTTTCTTCTCCAAATGAGCCCAAGTCACGTGTAATTCATCTAAATGTCTTCCAAATGAGAAATACTTGAAAAGGAACAATTAAGTACCTATTTTGGGCATAAACACATGATTTTGAGGGTTAAACGACCCCGAAAAAGTGTATAAAATGACACATCATCATTACCATCCATCATATTAATTGTATATCTTTGACTGATGAACAGCTGTGCATACGGCGTATTGGCGAAGAGCGATACGCCAGAAAGGGAATTGATCATTACGCGTATTCTTGTGATGAGTTGGCGCTGATACGCCATATCTCATTTGCTGGATACGGCGTATAGTAGCAGATAACAGTTTTCTTCAAATGTCTTTGGTTTAGCTCCAGAATTGCGCCTTTTGGCTTCGTCTTCACAAGTTACTCCATAATTACTGCAATCATAAACTTTAAGCAATTAAGTACTAATATCTTGTAATAATTATATAAAAGTGGGTTAAATGTATGGGATAGGCGATGGTAAAATGTGACGTTATTTGATGATATCAAATATCCC
>BQNB010044987.1:0-44559 GCA_026074375.1 Tanacetum coccineum
TTTTCGGGTATTTTGCATTTGGAAGGCATTTGGAAGATTTACACCTGACTTGGGCTCATTTGGAGAAGAAACGGACAAGACTATGGACCTACACCAACATCTCTTAAGAATTTCTCCTTAGAGGCTGGAGATGGCGTCACAGATATAACGTGACGTCATCACAATAAAGACCAAGATGACGTCACAAGATTCCACGACGGCGTCAGAGAATACGACCCAGCCTATTATCTAGAATATTCTTTCTCACGAAGGCGTCACGATTAAAACGCGACGCCGTCGCAGTGATTTTCCTATATATACATACCCAAATTTAGGGTTTTAAGTGTGCAACTTTAGAATAAAAAGAGGGTACGAACCCTAGTTCGTTTAGCAGCTGCTAGGAACGATTTTAGGGTCTAAAAACCCTATTGTACTTCCTCAAACTCATGTTTTAATCAAGTAAGATTTGTTTAATCATTCAATATGTCTATGTGTTGTGTGATTTATCTATGTTCTTGCTTTATCTATAACATGCTTGGCTAAACCTTCTGTTGTGTTTCTTTATGATTGTATAAAACCTAGAATGTAGATCTTAGTGGTGTTGTTTCATGTGATGGATGTGTGTGTTAGGCTCTAGAAAACCAGCTTTTGTCTGTATCACTGTTGATATGTCTAGGGAAACATGATTATGTAGAAAGGATTCACACCCCTAAACGGGGCCCGAACGGAATACACGTGTCCAGGGGCGTGACGTCATAATATACATCACACAAGATACAAAGAACGACCTCTAAGGGTTCGTTTAAAAATCCAACATCGTTGCATTAAATAAAATAGTTAAGGTTTGACATAAGTTTAGAGATAATATGCGAAAGCGAATAAAAGTTTTAGAAAATTGACAACGATGTTAAGACGGTAGATAGTAGTTCTTGAAAATCGATCAAATGCATGGCAATACCAATAAGCAAGCAAAGACATCCACAGCTAAGCACCTGAGAAAAACATGCTAAAACGGTCAACATAAAGTTGAGTGAATTCATAGGTTTAAGTTTAGTATTAAAAGTGGACTACAAGTTCACAGTACGCACGTGACAGTTATAAGAGATACAACTTCACATAAAAAGAATGTATTTATTGTTGCACTAAGCTCATGATACTGAAGCTCAATTAAATGAAGCATATTAAATGCCAAATAGAATTACTCGCCCTAAAGGTATCCGACCAAGATCACCTATTGAAAATCCGACATGGTATATATCTGTTTTTTCGAGTTTCTCTCGAAGTCAATTAGCGCTACTTATCCGGATAGGGATAATTAGTCCTAATAGATCTATTTACAACATTCTGCAGCTTACTCAAACCGGTACCACCGTCCAAGAAATTAAACTTCATGGATAGTCGGGAAATTAGGGTGTAATTTGTAACTTACAACAACGTAATCAGAAAAGGGCAACGTAAAGTAACCGTGTCCATAGTTTAAAAACAAGCAATGTTTCTCATACCAAAGTAGTAAAGTAAAGATAGTAAAACGTGGGGCTATGAACTCACCTTTAGCAAATGGTGAGATAAATATCAATGAAGAGATAAAATGCCAAGAGGTCCTACTTGAGACCTAAATCAATGACGCGTCTTAGCAAATGGTGAGATAAATATCATAGAGTTTTTCGTTATGTTTTGGCGTTTAACCTAAAATTACCATTTTTAGTAAGTTTCTGTTTTAGGAAAGTTTTTAGTTTCGGGACGTTGATACCGTCCCCTACATTTGCTTAATCCATATTTCTTTAAACGCACTTGATAATCCTAAACGTTTAACTTCCATGTATATCTTGCTAAAATTCACTAAACTTACTATTTTTAGTAACCCTAACGCTTTTCCTAAATTATGTTAACGATGTTTTTAATGATACTAAATCAATATATATGTGATACTATATGTTTCGCTGGTGTTTTAAAAGCTCAAAATATCTCGAAAGCGTCCAAAAACTTATTTTACTATTCACATCAGCACCTATGTAAATTATTCTGCCGAAAAACGTTTCAAGTTTCATTTGGCTATAACTTGGCCGTTTTAAGTCCGATTTTAGTGTACAATACATGAAAATCTATCTCACAAGAAGAATGGAAATTTACATAGGGATTACTCTCAGAAGTAACACAAGCTGTCACATCACGGATTGCCACGCTGGCAATCCGTGTGTGCACAAAACTATTTGATCAAAACGGCCAAGATCAACAGCTCCATGTAATGGGAAAATTCAAGGCTAGATTAGAAGGGGCTTGGGCAGCAAGGCAAGGCCTAGAAGGTTCATGGAGAGGCTATAAAAAGCACTCACCTCTCACACACAAGATCACCTTTTCCCCCGTTTTAGAGTAGTAGCTTTTAGTTTTAAGCGTAATTTTCATTTATTAGCTTAAGTAATTTCCATTTCAGATTTTGTAACTTTCTTTAGTATTGTAACACGCTTTTTATCAATGTAATTATCACTTTTGGTCATAAGCCTTTTAATTTCACTCATAAGCCTCTCACTTTTTTCTTCAAATATTAAAGCTAACTAGTCCACTAACAACTCTCCGCAATAGCTCTCTTAGTCTCTAAGCTACGATAGAGCTTAATTCAGTCTTAATATCTACTTAAATCCTAAAAACTAGTTAATTACCTTAACCTTAGATTATTAAGCTTTTGGAAGGTGAGCCAATCATGAAAGGGCTCACATGGACTTTACTAGCTTATCCATAAGGATAAGCTAGAGCTTGAAGCTGCTTAATTGAACTAATGCTTCTGTTTAGCTGAACTTACTAGTAAGTATTTCATTTATTATGATTTGGTTTGTTATAGAGCTTAGCGTTCTTTAAAATATCCTAGTTTTATTAAGTGCTTTGTTAATTAGATTTTCTTAGTATTCTAATCTGTTTTGCTTACTAGTGCTTATTTACCTTTATTATAGCTTATTAAGTGTGTTTGATCATCTGTTTTTAGTCATTGTAGATTAGATCTTAGTTCTCTACATTTTATCTTAAAAATCATAAAAAACCAAAAAATAGTTAAGCATAGTGTTATTCTTTGATTTTAGCTTTAATGATAGCTGAATTATGTTTATTAAGCTTGTAATAAGCTATTAGATATCTGGTATTAAGGTTTTATTAATTGGATTTTAGTCTCAAAGCTTAATTGGATTTTATGCTTTCTAAGGATGTTTGGTATTAACTCATTTGACCTCTTAAAGTCCAAACAAGGTATGATCTTTGCCTTTGTCAGGTGATAATCATATTAGTTTAGGTTTAAAAAGGATTTGAAGGGTAGTTTTTTGAAAAAAAAATCAATTTAAGGCTTATTATGTTTGGCTGTGCACCAGGGGAATTTGTTGTTTATCTGTTGCTAGCTTAAATTTGATTCAAGCTCTTGTGAGCTTAAAATTTGTTTTTGACAAGTTTATCTACACTCATTGAGTGCATAAAGTGCAGTAGAGACAACCTTTGTCTCCTGCATTTTAGTTTGTGTCTCTTGGTAAAGTGCATCAGCAGTAGTAACCTCAGTTACAACTTTAAAAAAAAACGCTGTCTTTTAAAAAATCTTTAATTTAGCCTAGTATTAATAGTTTTTAATCCTTCAAATTTAGTAGAATCTTAGCTTATATATAGCTTAGTTTAGATTAAGTTCTATTTTTCATTATCTAGCTTAATTTTTAGGGTTAATTTACTATTTAAAGTCATCAAAATTCCAAAAATACCAAAAACATTAGTAACTATTGACTATTAAGTTTGTCCTTATTTGAACTTTTTGAGTACTATTTAGTTTAGCTTTTGTTAATCTCTATTTCAGTTAGCTTAATTGTTTTCAAAAGCTCAGTAGCTTTTCATTTAGCTTGTAGACATCATAAAGCTTCATAGGTCACTTTTATTTGAATTTTGAGCTTAATTGAGCGTTGTTTTTGCAACTTTTTTAGTTGAAATAAGCAAAAGTGAGTTTAAAACTCCACTTTTGTTGACAGTTTCTTTCAAAGCATTTAAGAGCTTATTTTCGGTTTAGGGAGCTTATTTTGTCTTCATTAAAGTGGCTCACATTAGCTTGTTTTACAAAAACTTTTTTTGTTTTTTGAGTTTTGAAAATAAAAAAAATACAAAAAAGGGGGTATAACCAAACTGAACCCGTCTCCTCAAAGCACACAAACCCAACGGTAACAATATGCTACAATAAAGCTCATCCATTCACTTCTCCTCCCATTTAATTCTTATACTTTTTTTCCTTTCCTTTTTCATTATAAGCCGTAGCTTATATAAGCTTTTTCCCGGCTTATTTGTTAAGCTGTGAGCTTCTTCTTATTTTTCCTTTGATCTTATAAACTTTTTAGATCTTCCTTGAATTTTTGGCATTTTTCCATTTAGTAGATTATTTTTAATCATTTTTCTAAGGTTTTAATTTTCGAAAAATCATAAAAAATAGAAAAAAGTTTTAGAAAAATACAAAAAAATAGTTTTTAGCATTAGAATAAATACTTTTAGGTTTACATTCAGAAAAATCATTTTCAACACTTTTAGATTTTAATTTTTATTTTAAGACTTTATTTTTAATTTAAAAAATAGGAATTTTAATTTTAAAAATTGTTAAAAATAGTTTTCTAAAGTTTTTTAAGTACCTTAGGACTTTTCTAGTTTAAAAATCATTTTTCTAAATTGTTTAGACCTTAATTTGCTATTTTCTAGGAATTAATTAATTAAAATAGTTTTTAATCATAATAAATTCAAAAATAATCAAAAAATATTTTTCTTTTCTTAAAATTTTCTTTTGTCCTATTTAGGTTTTAGAAATTTAGTTTGTATATTTTAAGAGATAGTTTTGCTTCTTGCTTATTATTGTCCGCGTTTTATATACTCACTCCACTTAATTAGTTAAAGTGTTTAAATTGCTTTAAATTGTTCATTATTAATTGTGGCTTTTTATTTGTAGTTATAGATACATACAAAAATTTTATCTTTTCTCTTATTCGAATCATAATCAAGCAACAGCAAGGTTTAATGTTCACAAGTTCGTTGGGGAAACACCTAGGTGATCATTTTTTTTTCCCGTTAAATATACGTATTATATATTATATATATCTTTTAAAGTGAGCTTTTCTTTAGGGAGACTTTAGGAAAGTTCTTAATTGCTCTTTTGGAATATTATTATATATTTTATTGTGTATAAAAACTGCAATCAATAAACACAGTCTTTTATCTTATTGTTATCACCATTAGTTTATATTATATTTAGTTTAATACCTAAAACCAAACCAAACCTCTCCAATTATATGATTTACTTGCTTTCCATAAAATATAAAAAAATACAAAATAATCTTTTCCTCAAACCATTAAAATGCCTGTTAGACCTTGATCAAGCCTTCCAACCTATTTGTCCCCAGTGAACGATAACACCCCCCTCCCCCCTCGAGTCTTGCCTATACTACTACTATAACGATTAGGTGCTCTGCCTAGGGAGTTGTAAAACTTCTTGTTGAAGTCTAACGACGACCGCATCAAGTTTTTGGCGCCGCCGCCTGGGGAATAGTTAGGTATTGATCATAGTTTAACTTAGTTCTACTCGCTTGAATCCTTTCAAGTGAGATTTTTATTCCGATATACCTTTCTGTAGATTATATTTTTCTTTTGCCCTTGTTCGTACATTTTGTAAATTATTATGAATAGGTATGAGTTATTCTAAGCGTAGTAGGTTTGAATGTATTCTTTCGTGATCAACTCTGGTGTTCAAACCAACATCAAATTGAATCTCTCTAGCGATTCCCGTGGACGTCGTTTCAAAGACATAATCCGAATACCTGAATCATGGCCTTAGTAATTTAAGAACCCTAATTGAAATCTCTTAAACATCTTGACTCGTTTCCCACCATAGCATGCCAATTGGACAAACAAAGGGATCTTAGAAAGTTTAGTGATATAGGAGCATGGTATGCCATAGAGGATTGTGCCCAATATGATAAAAAAAAATGTAGCAACCCAACAAGCGTTATTTCTGATGAAACAATAGCAAATCCAAATGCTCAAATAGTTGGGGATAATATGGTTAAGGTACCTAGGTGCATGGCATGGTTAGATTATAATGAGCATGTAGATAGCCTAAGTACGATGGATAATGAGGTAGGAGTTACAAACCCTGAGAGTACCACACAAACCCTACCGTCATTTGAGGAATACACACCGCCCGTGACTTACCCGGAAGAAGTAGAAAAGACTTTATGAACCCCGATAGAGGTAGAACCTTTAAACGAATAAAAAATATAAGAAGTAGGCTTGAATTATAATTACAACACTCCTTTTAGTTCTAGGGAAGTTCCTAGTTTTGATGGACCGGAGCCTCAACCTTTACTCAATAGTCCATCCTTAGATGTAAGTCTAGGAGACGTAATAGGTCCCGAACCACCCATCAAACCACATAGTCTGAATAGTTATAGGATGAACGTAGTAGATTATTTAACAACTCAAACACCGCCTTTACCTCACATGGCAAATTCCCATCCTAAGGGTGTGTATAGTTATTATAACCCAGGTATAGATGACCCTAAGAGACATTATGGATTTAAACCGTGGTTATTAGGAAAAAGTGCATCCTTAGGTGTTGATATTTCAAATTGGGAGATGTTTGATGATGATTGGGGATTAGAATCTAAGGAAGTTTCTCCTTTAGGAGAAGAACTTAGTTTATTTGATAGGCCAAATGAAATAGAGAGAGGTAGAATTCTAGAAGCACACCATTTAGAGTATATTCTTCAACAATGTATGGTTCCTTCTCATAACAATGGTGTGTACCGTTACTAAACACCCCGCACTTGAACTCATGTTTAAAGGGAACCCTCCGCTTTATATTGTTAAATAAGGAATAGAGACATGCTGACTCGAACAAAAACAAACGCTTTTTGGGAGGCAACCCAATATTTATCTTTCCTATAAATTAGGAGTGTCATGTGTGTTTTAATTCTTTATAGTTTGTTTTATTATGTTTGAACTATCTTGTAATCATGTCTTTGTTTGTCGTTAACTCATCTTAATTTCAATCATAAGGTATTTTTGGCAAATAATAAGTGTAGGGGAATTTATCCGGCTTTTAAGCCAAGTTCAAACATGTTAAATGAATTGTTTAGATTATTTCGCGTCAGTTTCAAGTCATATGATTGAATTGTTAAATATCAGGTTTTATGCAGCCATTTGTACAAGAATTAACTTATGGAACCAAGTGCAGGAAATTTTTCATCAAAAACAAAATTTTCATTTTCACAGAATGTGGAGACGGTGTCACGATTTACACACGCCGTCACCACGACACCTGTGACGTGTCACAAAACCCTGACGGCGCCAAACAGCATACTTCCCAAGTTTCAAATACTTAACAGGTTTTTTATTATTTTTGAAAATAAAACTTGCATAACATTTAATATATGTATTCTTTTGTTATAAACCTGCAAAAAAACCTAATAAGTTTAACAATTCTCTCATCCTATCTTTACTGCTTTATCGAGTCGAACCCTAAATTCATATTGTATATTTGTCTATCGCACATTTTATCTTGGTATAGTTGTCTTTGTCTTGATTACAGTTTAAATTTGATGAGAAGGAAGCGTGAAGTTTCTTAGAAGTTCTCATTGGATGATTCCGGAGGACGATTTAACCCAGTACATACGTTATTTTCTTCTCTATTATTAAGCAAATCAGGGAGTACAAAGTTTCTTTTACTTGTTTTTTTTTCCCTTTATATTAATCGTTTCCAAACGGTACTTTTATAGAACATATGGGGACAAAGATTGTTCAACTTAAAGTTAGAGGAAAATAAGCCTTAAAACTATTCTTTCATTTTTGTCCATTTGTTTTTTTCCTAAAGATGGGTAATATTATCGAAACATAGATAAGAGGTGAATTTAAACCCAAATTTAATTTTTTTTTTTATGATCACATACAAACGAAAACCAAGTAATTAATAGCGTCTCCATTGATAGAATTTATATGACTAGCACAATAACCCTCAGAATTACCCCAAAAATTTGAGTTTGCTAGTAACATTAGGAATTCGGTAGGCCCATCTTTTTTTTTTGTTAGTACCCAAGATGGATTGTTTATTTTACCTAGGTTCGAGTTAAGGATGATCTGGAGGCGTGCATGTCTATTCTGTCGTTACGGCCATGTATGCATTACCTTGTCGCCTTTTCTAAAATGCCTGGTGTTAGTAAAATTCATATGAGTGTACCGGTAGCATATTAAATTCTAGAACTTGTTATTGTGATGCATCCACGAACCGCATATTAAGTATTAGACTTTTTTGCTTGATAAGAGGCAATTAGGATTAAACCCCTGTTTTAAACATGTAATTGTTTTATGATGGTCACAACGATCATAATAACTATCCCACACACCTTTTTCCATGCACCACCTTAAGTGCAGATACCCCTATAACAAACCCTCGAGGCCTATCCTTTTCATGGTTCTCAAGTAATTTTCTAGTTTATTCCCGGATCATTAATGAAGAGCATTGTCACCCTTAAACCAATTGTTACACCCAAAAAGCCTTAGCCTACCTTATATGTACTCTTTAGTACATTATTATGTTTAACCCAAGTTAATTATTGAGTACACATTGGTACAATTCTTAATCCTTGTAAATATTGTTTTGGGACGATTGTATTCATGGTAGTATTTATTTCGTGGAAGAATGAGGAAGAAAAGTTAAGTCAATACCCACATATGTTTGTCAAATGAGCTCCATGTTATTTTGATCCCCACAAATCGTCATTAGTTAGATTGTAAATATCGAGCATGTAAAAGCTCAAGTGTAGGGACTTTATAAAAACCCCATGTGATGTATAAGTATATAAAAAATTAGAAAAGAAAAAGAAAGAGATTGTTGTATAGTGTGTAAGAGTTGTGTAGAGTTTGTATATCTTCCGTCAGGGTCTTTGGCTTAAGCAACCAAAACCAAAGTCTATTCATGTAAATAATTAGCTAACCCTTTCCACTCTCCTAAATTCACCCAAAGCCGACCGCAAATGTATCCCCATCCGTTCTGTTGTCATTAAATGTTATCTTACACCACAACACCCCATAACCCTTAATAGACCGTCTTAGATAGGGAATGAATAAATGCTTGCGCCTAGCAGTGGAGGTTTGATCCTTTACCAAGCCTAATGAGTGTTTGATTTTTTCCGTTCCCTTATGTTATAATTTATTATAAACCCGAGTGAAAGAGAGAATCCCAAACACATATGTGAGATGCTAGTGTATACTTTTTGTGTTTTTATTACGAGGTCAAGAAGGTTGTGTTGTGAAATACTTTTAAAGAGTAGGTAAAATGACCCCTCATATTGTTATTGTCTAGGGTAGAAAAAGCTCATTTGCTTCAGACAAAAAATCCCAAGTGTAGGGGTATTTGATGAGTGTCATTTAATATACACTTATTCGGTCTTTTAACCCCATAATTCGTGTTCTGTGACAAAATAGTACTTAATTAATCGTGTCATCCCTTTTCAGGTATTTTGCATTCGGAAGACATTTGGAGGAAATACATGTGACTTGGGCTCATTTGGAGAAGAAACGGACAAGACTACGAACCTACACCAACATGGCTCAATAATTTTCTCTATTAGTTGGCCTGGAGCAGCGTACAAAACAACGTTACGCCAATCACAACGATGATCAAGACGGTGTCACGAGATTCCAAGACAACGTCAGAGCACACGACCCAATCCATTATCTAGAATATTCTCTTTCATGACGGCGTCATGATTAAAACACGACGCCGTCACAACGATTTTACTATATATACAAACCCGAATTTAGGGTTTTGAGTGTGTAACTTTAGAATAAAAAGAGGGTACGAACCCAAGTTCATTTAGCATCTGTTAGGGACAATTTAGGGCCTAAAAACATATATGTAACTTCCCTCAACTCATTTTTACATAATCAAGTAAGGTTTATTTAATCATTCAATATGTCTATGTGTTGTTTGATTCATCTATGTTCTTGCTTTATTAACATGCTAGGTGTGAAGATCGATTAGACTCAACTAAGATATGTTTTATAAATAACATTAATAAGCACAGCGGAATATAAAGGAACAATAATGGTATATTAACAAGTTTTTTTCCATTCTAACATTCCATCAAGCCCTAATTCTAGATGATCAATTCTAGAACGGTTACAATCTAACAGGGATCAAAGATCCTTGGGGCTACACACAACTTCTAGGCGTCTACTTAGAGAACTCACGCCTAGAACTCACACACACCTTTACTAGTCGACTACATTTTTCTGTGTACACAAAACTATGTGTCTATGATCTCTTTATATAGGGAGAGATCAAGACTTACAAAGGAAGATAAACATTAGACAAGTAAATCTTTTAAATATTTAGAGAATATCTTCTGTTATCTTTATCTTCTTAAGGAGATCTTCCAGAATCTACATATTCTCCACCAGCTTGTAGAATTCTTTAATAACAATTTTAGTCCTTTTGTTTCATTCTTTTATTTATTTTGTCTCATCAAATCTAGAATCCCAACAATCTTCCCCTATTTGATGATGATAAAACAAACAAAGTCGTGTACGAACTCATCCATAAAGCAAATCTTCTCCCCTGAAGTGAATGTAATCATCTCCCTGAATGAAACACACATCCCCTCAAGTAGATTTCCTTTACCATGCCACACCAAGGATCTATAAGTTGCCAATTGTACCTGTTAACATCTTCTTCTCCTTTTTGTCATAATCCAATAGGGGACTTATGATTATAAGCAACTTTGATCTTGACCACTACAAATCAATATCACACTTCTAATCCAAGCCTTCTAATTCCTCCAATTACCCACCATTAAGCACAATAAGAAAAATGAACTTGAGTAGTAGAAACTCACACTAGCAGTAGTAAAATAAAGACTAGCAGTATAAAAAACTCACTCAATGTCCGATGTAAAATGGTTTAAACATTTTAACAATAAGCCTCCCCTGAAACCCGTATGTTAACCATTTCATGAATGTAGGCTCTATGTAATGATTACTGATGAAAAAACTAAGTATTACCAATTTGATGCGGAAGTAGAATAACCCAAACTTGTGTCTTATATCTTGTACTATCTACATGAAGTCAAACGTATACCCAAAACCAATGTATAAGGAGACAGCAATCTCTTGACAATTATCCTCATCTTCTATAAGAAAACCAGACCAAAGTGATAGCAAATGTGAGCATTGAGCACCATAAGAAAAATCACACACCTTTGCTAGATTTGTCAATTTTTTGTCACAACATTGTAAAGTACGAACAAGTTACCTCCTGCTACAAGGTATGATAAAACATAAACCCAAATACTTCCACTTCACCGTCAATAAGTGATAAACAATCTTCTTCGTAACCACATCTTCAATAGATGCAAAAATACGAGCCTTTAAACTTTAAGAACATTTAAACCAAAACTTTACCTTCTACTAACGCTTGAAGTTAGAAGAGTTTTAACTTCCCTCTAAACCAAGCATAGTAACTACAGTAGAAAACTTCTTCTATTGGCAGTATTAAACATACGAGCAGCCAAACCTTGGTTAAGTCCAACATAGTACTAACTGCTAAAATTTATTAGGTGTTATTAATAAACCCCAGCAGCGGAAACAAAATACTGGCAGCATTAAAAATAATACTAGCATAGTAATCATACTAATAGCAGCACTAGAGTATAAACTGGCAGTCATTAACCCTTAGTGAAGTAGCAGCACTAACGATGAACTGGCAGTATTAGCTTCTCTCTGGCTAGCACTAACTTACATAAGCAGCACTAATAATCATAAGCAGCAGCACTAACCTTCAAAGATAAGGCTAGCAGTATTAACTGCCATTGGCAGTATAAACATACAACTGGGCATCTAATGTATGAAGAACAGTACTAAGTACTCAAAGCATACTAAGATAAAAGCTGGCATGTACTAACTTCATATACCCACAGTACTAATTATACCCCTTGGCAGGATTAAGTGCTCCTTCCTCCTAGAGAGGCATATGAAAGAGTGTTATGGGATGATCTGAAAGTGATGTTTAAACCTGATATAGAAAGTGAAGTATGGAGGAATCTACAAGGATACAAAGTGACAGTTTGGAAGCTATTTTCTTCAAGTGGAGTACATTTTGTGATTTCAAAATCTGCATATCTTTTTGCTAGTAGAAAAGAGATATCTACTTACACCTGCAACAATCACATAAATGCTCAACAAGAAGCTTCAAGCTGACCATTGGAATGAAATGTGCTATCAACTTCTTAAGCTCATGACAAAATAGCTCAAGAATCCTGGAAATGTTTGAATGCATCCTCCTAGTGAAGATAAAGCTTTTAATTAAGAAACTTGAAGATTCAGAAGATGAACATCAAGTTTAGGGGAGGATTGTTGGGATTAAAAGACTTTTTGAAGTTGTTTGGAAGTTACTGCTGCTAAGGTTACAGTTACTATTACTAGTATATATTACTACTGCTAATGGAAGTTAAGACTGCTTAGAGACTTAGAAGAAATACTACTAAGTAATTAATACTGCTAGTATAAAAGTTACTACTGTTAGTTGTCACTTAGGTACGCTAGTATATGTTTAGTATCATGCTTGATGTAAGCTACAACAGTATAGCAATAAATTTAGTCTGCTCGTGTAACTTAGTATTGCAGATGAAGAAGTGAAAAAAAATATTCTAAGTAGTTAACTTACTTCCTGTACATATTTTAGTGACTAGCTTGGAATAAAAGTATATGTTCTGGTTTACCAATGCTGAAAGATTACAACTCCTATAAGAGTTTCTAACTGTTATAAGGAAAAAGACAAAGAAAGGAATAAAGATGAAGATAGTTTAATCAAGATTACTTAAAGGATAAGTATGAGAATTTTTGTAAAAGATATGTTATAAGTTATGTTGTTTAGAAATCATGATAACCTAAGGAAAGTTTTAGTAAGCCTTGTAGGACTCCCTTGGTGTATAAAGGAGGTCCCTTAGGCATGAATTTTAGATAATTCCGATATCAAGAAAATTGTTATTCGTAGCTTTGAGAGGTTTTGTAAACCCTAACACATTAAGAGTTTCGTATTATATTGAGGCTAAAATTGGTAAACTGATTTTATTATTTGTTCATTACTGTTTCATTAAAATTCTTCTTAGTATCATTTGACTAGATTTCTGCATAGTCTTTGAGATGTTACAATCAAGAGTTTCTATCATAGTTGTTTTTGGATTTATATTCAAGGCTTAGCGTGCGGATCTGAGAGTTCCACCACGTTAAAGCCTTACCCACAAATGAACCAGTAGTGTATTTCACTTTTTGGTCAATACTACAACCACTCATATCTTGCACGGACTCCATTTTCTCAATCCATCGAGTAAGAACTACAACACCTCCCTTACCATCATATTCCTTAGGGTTACAAGCTAAGAACTCCTTATATGAACAACCTACCTGGTTGCCATTCACTAACACATTCCTAACGTTCTCCTGAACGTTCTCATTAACCACATTACCATTTTGATTTCCAACATTTCCTTGGTTACCAACCTGAGCTAGCATGGCGGGTAAGAGGTTCTGTAATTGTTGGGCAATGATCGTCGAGAAGTCAGGTGCTCCTCCCACGCTCCCATTGACTCCCTCTACATTCCTATTGACTCCCTCTACGCCCCCATTAGCTCCCAAACCCTAGTCATTTCCTTGACCATTCAATCCATCAACATGCTCATCATTACCTCCCCTAGGTCCTCTAACCCTTCCACCTCTACCAACCCATCCACCAGTTCCCCCTCCTCGTGATTCGGCAACAGGCCAGCCAGCACTTCGGGTCATCACCCTTGGCGGCATTATCCACACAAGGGGGATTAACGATTGGAACATTAGGTAAGTGGGAATATAATATATATATGTATATATATATATATATATATATATATATATATATATATTATAAATATATATATATATAAATATATATATATATATATATATATAAATATATAACTTCTTACTATAAAATATAACTATACACATTAATAACCAACCTATGGTGTGTCAACATCGATTGTGTAATGACATTACTAAGTATGAGTGAGTTGTGATACGCTTATAACTATGTTAGCCACCGTACTTATATTCGCATCCTTTCCCAGTCATACTCAATATTGAGCTCACACATTTCAATGACTGACATAACTAAAGCACCAAACCGCGAACACGCGAAAGCAAGCAAAAGCGGAACACCACGCACATAGATCCTATACGCAACTAAATGACGGATCTTAGGTTATAGTCTAGGTCAACCCACCTAGTTCTCTATAACCTTGGCTCTGATTACCAATCTGTCACACCCCGACAATGGCGAAAACTCGGGAGCGCAACATAATGATCAATCATAACACAAGATACAATATAGAGAAAACTACAATGCATAAACTTCAAGTGTTACGAAGACCATCAACCTCGAACAACCTCGAGTGATGTCCCAAATCACAATCAAATCCGTAAACTCTTACAATATCCAAAAGCCCTCACAGGGGTCCAAATCCAAACTTAAACCAAAATCTTCCAAATACTAAAACCAAATAAAATAAACAAGCAAGACTTCACATGAAAATCCACTCGGGATACTTCTAAGTCTGCTATCATAAATCACCAACTTATTCCTCTTTCACTTCACCTGAAAATGATACTCGAAAACGTCAACAATAATGTTGGTGAGCTCGTAGGTTTGACCTTAAACCCAAAAGTTGTGCTAATATTTCAAACAGTGGACAATAGTGCAATATGACAGTGAATATATATGCAAACAACCATGACTTAGCATCCCCGCTAATCATGTAATACCATATGTCACTTACGCACCTAAAAGGTCTACCAGCTGGAGCACTAAAATAGGACATGACAACACAACTAGGGTAGGCGTACCCATCCGCTCTAATAACTACACAATACTGGGTAGGCGTACCCATCCGATCCAAACAATCATACAAATACTGGGATAGGCGTACCCCTCCGATCCAAACAATCATGCAACACATAATATTCACATAGCAGTCATAAGCACATATCTTGTCCTAAAAACAAAACCACATTTCGCACAGTTCAATTCAAAATATTTCAAAACACATTTGAGTATCATTTTCCCCCAACGGAAAACAGTAGAAAAATGGGGCTACGAGAACTCACCTCAAGCAAGTCTTTAGCAACCAAATCTCAATCACACAAGCAAATGCAACGACGTCCGCACACGACCTAGTCCAGTTAATGTCCCATTTTAATCATTCATTTCCAAAACAGTCTTCACGTTTGATGCATAGAGTTTAGACGCGTTGTACAATTACCCATAACAATTTAGTGGTGTGATGGTTGACGACATATCCCAACAATCATATCAATCCCATTACTCAATAATACATACTTATACTATTTAAAGAAAATAGATAAGTAATATAAGTAAATATTTATAATTAATAATTATAAATATATCATAATAATCATAATAGGGTTGAAAATGGAACGTTTACCCATAATAAACATATTTGTGAGTTTCGAGAAAAATTATATTTTTTGTCTTTTAGTGAATTTATTAAATAAATAAAATAATTAAATAATATTTTATTATTAAAAATCAAAAATCATGTTTTTAGGTAAAATTTCTAAGTATAAACTTTTTACAAAATTTCGACATGACCCGTACGTTCATACAACGTTTTCCATTGTTTTTAACCTTTATTCCAAACACTTTTCAAACTTTCGACACTTTTCTGACAAAAATTCAATATCTTAATCTTTAACGTTTACTAAAACGTTTTTCCCTAAAATTTCATTTAATACCACTTCGTAAATACCTTTCACTTTCAAAAAGTCCAACAAAACTCTTATAACGACTAAATATCGCTTATTGGGCTTTAAGGCCCAATAAGGGTCCATTAAGATATTTATAAGTCCAAAATACGATCCAAGTCCAAAACCAATGTCCATTTATATACATAAGCTCATACTAATAAGTAGAAAATAATCCGGACCACAATAAGCCCTCCCATTAAGCCACGGCTTAAATGGGCTTATTGGCCGTGAGCCCATAAGCTCCACAATACATATATTAAGCTTGACAATAAGCTAATAAGCTACGTATCGCATTTGGTTACTACCATAAGCTATAAAAATAGTCCACGACATACGCCATACCACGTAAATAATCAAAACACATTTCCTTGTGTTTTTCAAAATAAGCCGCGAGCCATAAGCTCACAATAAGCCACGAAATAAGCCCAAAAATAAGCTATACATGCTATTATACAAAATAAGCTATTTAGCAATATATGTTATTCAACCATCACGACCACAACATCAAAACTACAAAACCCTTTTATTCCTTTTTGAATCCGACGCAAGCCAAACACCCCTTTTTATCCGTTTCGTTTCCAAAAATCGATTTTTACGACGATCAACTTGTACAACTAACATCTGTGCATCAATATAAGCCAAAAAGGACAAACGAAATTTAAATTTAAAAACTTACAAGAAAATCTTCAAAAATATAGATTTCGACACGAACCGGACAACCCAAATGTTGTTTAAATGAATACCCAAATACTCGTATCAACCCGGAATATCACGTTCTTGATTAATGTTAGAAAATCTATGGTGGTTTGTGGTGGATGGTGGCGGACGAACACACACATACACCTATGTGTGTGTTTTATTTTTTTGAAATGAAAAGAAATGAGTGGAAATGTCTAGTGAAAGGCATATATGTGTACAACCTTGGGACATATTGGCTAAAATTAAGCCTCCTTGTCCCCTTAAGCTTATATGGCCGGTTATGGCATCCTATGGGGTGTCGGGTCTTTATTTTCGTGCCGGGATCACTTCAATACTCGTAAAACTTGGTCGTAAAATTTTCCCCAAAGTTAATTAGCATTTTTATTTCACCTTAAAAATACTTTTCCATTAACCTAGAGTAATTACATGACATATTTACCCTTTAAACCCTTCAAAACTCATTTGGACATTAACGGACATGTCAGGACTCGTTTTTCGGCATTTCTTAAAATTCACGAGTCAAACCACCTGGAATACAAATAACTTAATAATACCTTCCAAAAATGGATTATTAACCACAATAAACCATAAATCACCACAATTCTCATAAAATCACCACCGTCAACATGGTACAAAATCTGAATAAACTGACAAACGTCAAATAGTCAAAGGACCATAAATAAAATATTCATAACACAAAAAGGACAAGGGTTACACTAGAATACTAATAGATTAAGTATTAACGTTCACTTTTTCTGATCGACACCCAACTTACCAACGAACCTACAATCGATCGGGTACACTGCTCGTTAGTGTTAGTTAACAGGTAAAGTCGGCAAAATATAAATAGCAAAACTTGATAATATAATTACATATACTGAACGACACATCAAGTTTTTGGCGCCGTTACAGGGGAGTGAAATTTGTTTAGTACTTTTTATTGGTATTTTAGATTAGATTTTGTGTTTTTAGTTTAGTTTTTATTAGTTTGTTATTTTGTATTTTAGCTGTTAAGTGTTGTTGTGGTTTTATTTGTTTTTCTCTATTATTAATACTTAATGTTTCCTTCTATTCGAATACTCGATACGGCGTATTCATCCCTTTGAATACTGCGTATCCAATTTTCAAAATTTATATAGCGTATTTGACATCAAACATCAATACGACATATTCAGTCTACTGAATACGGCATATCGATCGTCTAATACAGTAGCAGTTTTAATTTTTCGTATTCAGTATTCATGTTTAGTTTTCTGTTTCTTCTAAACTTATCCTACTGACGATTTTCTGATTCTTTTCTGTAGCTAGAATAAAGGAAATCATAATCGAAGAATACTTGGCCATGGAAGATAATATATGGGAAAACAAAGCACGGATTCATCTTTAGAAAAGTTATGGTATTTGGCGGATGAGGATGATGAGGAAGAGAATTATGTGTTTGACATGAATGAATTTCTGGCTATCCAAATTCATAACAACCTTTCATCAAAATCAGCGGGGACTCCTGAATCATTATACTCCACTCTTGATGAAAAATATGATGCTATTGCGTGTGATTTTTCACCCAAACTAGAATTCTTATTGGCATCCGAATCACACACTGTTGTTCCTGTTTATTCTCTGGAAACTTTTAAGGAAGAATACAAGGTAGAATCTGAAGTGTTCGACTTGCTCAAGATCGATGTCGATTTGTTCACTTTTGATACACCTCTCGATATGATTTTTGATGAATTTTGCCAATTAAGTAGCATGGAGGATGATTTGCTTACTTATGATGTGGAAGTTCTAAAGCCTTCTTATATGTCGTGTGTTGAACAACCATATAATCTTGATATTTATAATTCGCGACAGTGTTATGATGAATATGAGAGAATGTTCGTTGAAGCTGTAATTCTAATTGATAATAGATTGGTAAAACCCATTGCCATAACTTTGGAGAACATGTTAGACCTTAAATTCGGAGATCATAAAAAGGTCGATAATGAAATCGTGGAAGTGTAGTTGCTACATGGTTAATTCAAAGTTATATGAAGCAATTCAAAGAATATATGGAGATAAAAAGGAGATTAGAGGTAAATGGACATAACACCGATGTGGAATGCGATCCAACTAATGTTGAGCTTAAAAATTGGTTAGCTTCCAAATTTAATAACCATAAGACAACGGATTGGTACACAAAGAATGCACTATGGCTTTATTGAAAAAGAGGTGACGATGATGATGTATTAACTTATGATGAGTTTTCTAATCTTGAAGAGGAAAATTTATGAGAAGGTAATGAATTTGCTGAAATCTTTAGGATAGAAACGTATATATTCGACTTTGAGACACCTTTATGCAAAGAATTCAAGGAGTTTAATCATCTTATTCATATTGATGTTGATGTGCTCACTGGGGATCTACCAGGATTTAAGACATATGAAGATTATAAAAATGCATGGATCTACAAATGGAATAATGAAATGCCATAGGTTGATGAAAAACCATGGTTGGAAAATGGGATTTGGAAGGAACCTACTGATGATATATGCCATGAATGCAAGCCGTTTCAATTCAAAAGTGGACATGTTGAATGGCCCACTTGTAACTGGTGTAAAGATAGATATTGTAATGGAGGAGATTTACCAGGAATGATTCGGGTAGGCAACATGGTTTATTTTCAAGATTATGAGTGGTATGAAGGATTAGAAGTTGGTGATTTAAAAGAAGCTTTAAAAGAAAATTTTATCTTGGAAGGATCATGGGGACATGAGAATAGAAAAGGAAAGAATTTTGCTCTTGGTTAAAAGAAAGTTTTGGTAATTATTACGAACTTGATTATGAATTAATGTTGAAGTTAGAAGAATATTGGTGGGGAAAGAAAGAAGAGGAAGAATCAAGTGAAGATGCTTGGAGCAATAATCTACCTAATGATGAGTGGGAGCATTGTAAAGATACAACTTACACAAAGTCCGATGTCAATTATAATTATGACACTTATAACAATGTTTGTCAAATGTTTAAGAATCATACAAGAATAAATAATGATAATGATGCAATTCAAGCGAATCAAGAATGGTTTGATGAACATGAGCCAATGGGAGATGATGATGATGATATGGGGGACTTAGATGATTACTTGATTCCAAATGATGCACCTTACTATGTTGATGAAGAGGAAGAAGGATCAAATTACTTGGTATACCTTACAAGAAACTACCAATGCTCAAATCTAAAAATTTTGAGGTCGTAAAATACTCATTCGGGCTAGCGGAAGAATATGTTGCTATTAGGGAGTATAAGTATGATATTTGGGTAAGAAGTGAAGAAAATGTATCTCACATCTACCAAGATATTTTTCACAAGAAAGATGAAGGGTGGTTCGTGACGAAGACAATGTAGAGCTGAAGGGAGTCTAACTTAAAGACTCTTCAATAAATAAAAGTGCTTGTCGAGAGACAACTTATAATGTTATTTCAATTTTTATATCGAGTCTTTATGTCCAGTATGTCGATACAACATATCCAATCCAATTGATATGGCGTATTGAATACCTTAGACACATTATATTTTTATCTTTTTATCTTTCAGTACTTTTAAAACTTTATTACCAGACTCGTCAATACAATGTATTTAGGATTCTGAATACGGCGTATTTGACCTCTGACCCGTATTTGGTTACTGTTCATATAGGTTTCAATACGGCATATCCACCACCATGGATATGCGTATCGACTGTCCTGTACACTTATTGTTTTTATTTTCTCATCCTAACCGACGTTTATTTGGAGATACGATTGTCGTGATTTTCTTTAAGATAAAACAGAGAAGTACTAAACAATATTGTAGAAAGTGGTGGTATGCATATAATTTGGAATCTTATGTGTGATGTTCGTGCTAGGATTCAGACCCTCTATACAACATACATAGTTGCTAACAAATTCTTCATAGAGGATCATACCGAGCTAATCCTAAGGGAGTTGTCGTTCTAATTCTTTATATTTTCTGTATTTCATTTTAAATTTATACAACATGGGCATTGTATATCTCACGTGGGAGAGGAGAATTAGAACGCTACTTATCCTTATTTTCACAAGAATATTCCTAATTTATGCTTAAATTTAGAAAAATTTAGCATGTTTTTGTTGATAATTAGTTGCATAACCCGTACACATAACCCTTATTTCCATATTGTGAGGATTAAGCCTATTCTGTTTTCCCCATTTTATCAAAATTCCAAAAATATATGAGTGTGCCGGTGATTATAGTAAACTTTAGAACTTGGCTTGGTATACTATTCGAGACCACCATAATAAGTATTTTGGAGTAACTTGTCCAGATTGGTAAATTTCTAAGATTAACCCAAAAACCTATTCTGTTTACATAAATATATGATATTAACTAACCACACTGGTTAGTTAACCCTCGTTTAAAACCCTTTTGTTTACTCTCATTTTTAGAGTAAGATACCGCTAGAAAAATCTTCTGAGTCATTCCTTTCGTTTCATACACCACTAAAAATGTTTCGTTACACCTTTACACCTTAGCCTACCCTAATAGATTAAGTCCTTGGTTGGTTGTTAATTGCTTTTGTGTAAAAGTATGTATTTCCTGTGTTTGTGTGCGTATTTCTTATCTTTGGTTGGGTCGGGAATTACACATCGCAATGGGAATGTGAAAGTAGTTATTTTATTTTTCGTGTGTTTACTACTTTCACTGTTATTTTTATTTCTGAGACATGAACATTATGGAAATATTATCCAGATTTATTGTGATCGTGAAGTGGTGAAATTTTACACCTATATTCGTTTTCTAGTTGATTTGTTAAAAAAATCGAAAAACCAGAAAAACGCAAAAAAATTAAGGAGAGAACAAAGGAGAGGATTATGAGATATTCGGTTCGTCTAAACTTAACTGATTTTATTATTTATGAGATAATCAATTATTCGTTGGTACGAACTATAAACCAACGATATGAAGTATTGTTGTATATTATTTGAAGTTGGTCGCAAACTATGTATTTTTTGTATCAAGTGGTAGATATCGCCACTATTGTGTACTATTATTATGATGAATAGAGAGTTGTTTTTATGGGAACACAAATATTTTTGTTTTTGTGGATCGTTGAGAATGATGATTAAGACATCTTTGAGTCTAATTCGTGTTTACTAAAAAAAGCGTGTATTTTTCATGTTAAAGCGCGAGTTAGTCGGTGATTTGTGTCTTTTTCAAGGTTATGGTCGAGAAAGTAGCTACCAACATTATTGTTTATTTTACACTAATTATATATGTTTTCCATGCCTAATCCCTACATTATATCATTCTTCATTCTAGCCTTTGGTTTACTCGAATGAGGGAGTGAGTAATCACATGTGTCTCATTCATGGATTTGAATGTGTATGTGTGGTTTTGTCACCCTTGTTGGTGTAATACTATTGGTGAAGATTACTTAATCCTATTCTTTAGTTTATTTGAGTTAGGGAGTGAGCAATCACAAGTGTTGCTGTCATGGATTTGGGCGTGCATTTGTGGTTTTGTCGCCTTTTTTGGAATATTGATATCGATAGAGATTAAAAGGAGTTATCAACCCTTAAGCTTTATCATATTCACCCAATTTACCCTTTTAGACTGGTTACTGCTTAGCTTTAGTGGTGGAGATGTGTATCATTGCCAAGCTTATGATAGAATACCCGTCACGACTGACCAATTGAGCGAACTACTAAATTTTACCACATAGATTAGTTGAGTGATTTGAGTAATTTCGTTTCCTATTTCGTGAGGTGTTTGGTTATGCACTAGTAATTGAAGAAAAATGCTTAAAGGAAAAATCCTAGACATTCGTTTGGTATATATTTTCATAAGTTAAATCTAAAGTCTACTTGAGGACAAGTACGATTCAAGTGGGGGGATATTTGATGACATCAAATAAGATTTAATTATTAGCATCATTTATCCCATCTATATTGCTCGTTTTATATTATTTTATATAAGATTTGATACTTAAGTGCTTGTATTTATGAATTTTAGTTATTATCGGGCAATTGGCGAAAGATGAAGAAAATAACGTGTTTTGGAGCATAAACGAAAAAGTTTAAGAAAGTCAACTAGATCTAAAATCAATACGACGTATCATTATAGAAAGATACTCTGTATCTCAAGACTTAGACTAATTCAAGACCATTGCCTGACTTTGAAGAATACGCCGTATCCACATCAGCAGATACGCCGTATATGAAAGTTTGGTCATTTTTCAGAATAAGCACGCTTACCCTCTATACATCATATCCAGATTTACCTATATGCTGTATTAGGAGGCGGTTAAGGATTATTCTAGAATATAATAATCCTGGAGCCCATGCTAAAAACCCTTGATACATTGTATTCAACCTCACCAATACGCCGTATCGACCATATTTGAGAACCTATAAATAGAAAACCTAACATTTGGTTTTCATTAAGCTTTTAACCACCAAGTATAATTCTCAGACGATTTTAGAAGACAAGAAGGTCCTGCAAGTGCATTAATTCCAAAGGAAAACTCTTGCAATCAATATACTCCTCAATAATCGTTCGGTTATCGTATCGTTCTTTATGAGCTCTACTTTAATCGTTTCAAATATGATACTGTATATTGTTACAAAGATTATGGACTAAAAATTCCTCCTTTGTCTTTTAAGTCCTTCATCTTTTATATGTTTTGTCTTATCAACTCAAATATAATTCCTAACAAATTCCCAGTTGTCTCCTTCATCCAACATTTCATCTTCTCCATCGTATGAATCTGGATAAAATTTATAGAAAAATTTCTCAACAAGGTCTTCCCATACCGCTATTTTTCCTTCCCCTCATCTATCCACCATTGCCTTGCTCCGTCAGTAAGTGAGAGAGGAAAGATCTTCATTCGTAGTTGATGGGAATCCGTACCAGGAAGGCAAATTAAATAAATAATTTCAAGTACCTTAGCGATGTGGTCAATAACGTCTTCGTCAATCCATCCGTGGTATGTATTCTTTTGTAATTCCTTCAAAAATTCTTTGCTGAGATTAATTTTTATGTTGTTACTGGAAATGGAAAGATATGATTCAGAATGAGCTTTTTCCATGCTTTTATTTATAATTGGTTCAGCCATGACTTTTTGTGGTTCCTTCTTCAATCAACTAGCTCTGATAAGTTCTTCCTGTAATAAGGGTAAAAATCTCAGCAGGATTTCTTCTGAAAAAAAGGCGTAAAAAAGAAAATTGGAACGAAAATCAGTTAGTTTCCAGTTTGCTGTGTGCCAAACAATTCAATACGTGCCGTATGCCAATAGAAGTGGATACGCCATATTAATTCATTTGGATTCATAAGCTGTAGTTAGAATGAAGGAACTGGATACGCCCGTATCCTGAGGAAGGGGATACGCCGTATTCTTCTGTCGACCATAACAGTGTATTAAAATAAACATTTAATTTAAGCATACAATTAATCAACAAATAATACAATGCAAAAAAATATAAAATATATACAATTATAATGATTATTAATTATTATATATGTAAACTAATAATTAGGGTTATTAGATAGCTAATCTAATGTTTAAAACCAAAATAAAATATTAAATTCTAATTAAGTGGTCACTTCCATACACGGCGCCACAAAAACTTGATTTGTCGTTGTGTGGTGTTTATTTTATGTGATTCAAGTTTATATTTATATTTTGCCGACTCAACAAAAAACAACACTGTAAAAACGGCAGGGTTCCGATCATTGTATTTTCGTGTAAGTAGGGGGTCCGATCACAAGAGCGAGGTTAAATCTATCAATTTAATTAATATCTTGGTTATCTAATCTATGTTAATTCTATTCTAATCCTATGTTAAACCTATGTCAGTCTAAATCCTAGTTCTAACGGGAAAAGGGGGTTTTCAGCCTGAGAGACTGGCACGGTTTGGTTGGTGACTACAATCAATTCAAGACACTGTTACCCACACAAGCTAATAGACAAAAGATAAAAGAGCGGTCGAACCTTATATAAGAAAACTGTATTAACCATTATTAATCCGATTAGAACGTTGGTTTGTTTATTAAGTGCAATGATTTCTCTCCTCAGGTGTGCAATCAACTTGACTTAGGCGTTACATCATCCTAAGACCTAGACACATTAATTCTGTCACAATTAAAGCATCCACATAAAGCATCCTTATTTGCTGATTATAATCTATCTTATGGATTAAAGCAATGGTGATCTTGTTAAACCCTAGCTCATAGAGACTTTACCCACTTACCGCTTAATGGCAATCTATACACTAGTAGTCCACTTGTCCAACTATCCAATGGAATCAGAACGTTATTTGTTGAATTATCTAGGTCACATGCTAGTCAACACGATCAATAAACCATCGACAATATCCAATTAACTAGTTAAGCCTGAAGTGTATCCTAGACACAAGCTTAGAAGGAAAATACTTGTGTAACTATTATTCTAAATGTATAAATTACTATATGGAGAGCTATCCCGGACTCTAGATCCGCTTGGTCCACTTTGCTAGATCCAGTTGAATGATAGGTCGCATACAAAAGCGCGTAAACAAGTATAAATTGATAAACATAAACAAGCACTCAACGATAAATCAAGAAATCGATATAAACAAATACCAAACATTCAGATCTTCATAATAATGGCTAATACCCAAAGGTATTAGCCTTCAAACGTCATAATAAATACAAGAGTAATAATTTAGCCAAGGTAAATGATTTGCAGTTTAGATACACAATAAAATATACTATAAAAATAATATTCCACAAGAGAAATTAAGAAAATTCCCTAAGGAAATTTCACTCTTAAAAATATATATAATATAATATATAATACGTATATTTAACCGGATAAATATGATCATCCGGGTCGTTTCCCCAACGACTAGTGAAATTGAAACCTCGTTTAAGCTTGGATTATAATTTGAATAAGAAAATAGATGATTTGATGATCTATGACTACTAACTAAAAACAAACAATTAAAATTGAAAATTAAAGGCAAATTAAACAATTAAACGAATACGGAAAACAAATAAAACGCGACAATTAAGCAAATAGACTAAAATTAAACCCTAAGATTGCAAACTAATTTTCTACACCTAAATTAGGATAAAATAAAATTTTAAGAAAAAGAAAACTATTTTTTTTTATTATTTTTGAATTTTTTTGTTAATTAAAAACTATTTAATTCTAATTAAATCCTAAAATATAAAAAAAATAGAAAGTAATCGAAATTATATTTTTCATAAGTAAAATAAGTAAAAAGAAAATTTTAGAAAAAAGAATTACTATTTTTGGCTTTTTAGATTTAAAGATATGATTTTTCTAAAATTAAAACTAATTAAAAAATTTTAAAAGTAATAAAAATATTAAAAATATAATCCTAAAAATTTTATAAAAATTTAACTAAATAAAGAAAATATGTAAAAATTTAATAAAAATAAAAGCCCTAATTTTTTACTTTTTATAAAACTATAATTAAACTAATTAAAATCTAAAACCTAGTTTTCAATTAAAATTAAAAACTAACTAACTATAACTAACTGAAGACTAACTATGAAAAACCTTAAAGGACTAATAGTGAAAACAAAGAGTCAAACGGGGAACTAACTGAGTTAACAAGCAAATATCAAAATTACAAAACCTACCCTGAGGCTTAGCCCGTTTACAAGCTAAGTCCTTTCTTAAGCTTAAAAACAAGGTAGACTAAAAAGTGCTTTTTAGGAAAAACTTAAAAGAGCAAAGTTGGAGAATAAGCTGGCAAGAACAACTTTAACAAAAGCTATATGAGCTTAAAACCACTAATAAGCTTTATAAGAGCTTATCAATAAGCTGAACTCAGAAAGTAAGGGTTTCCCCTTGGTTTCACTTACAAGCTTATAAAAAGCTCAATTTAAGCTCATTTTCAAAAACAAAAGTAGTTCTATAAAGCCTATAATGTGTTTTAACTAATTATGAAAAGATTAATAGCTCAATCACACGAGAACCTATCTGAAATTGAATGACAAAATGCTAAACTCAGGAATAAGCATGAAAAGCACAAAATCAGTTTAAGCTCAAAAACTCAATAAGCAAATCTAGAAGCTAATCTCTTAGAAACTTACTTAACAACTATAAAACTATAAAACTAAATGAAAAGATCTATTCTTATAAGCTAAAAATTAGAATTTAAAAGCTACTTTAATCTACCTACTGTTTTTGGTCTTTATGGTTTTTAGTGACTTTTTAAAAGCAATATTAAACTAGCAAAATAAGCTGGAAATGGAAATTAAGCAGTGACTAATCCTAAGCTATATGAAAACTAAAACAATCCTAAATCTAAGCTTCTAATTCCTATTTTATCTAGGCTAAAATGAAACATAAAGATCAGCAGTACTAACTGATGTTAGTACTGCTGGTGCAATTTGCACAAACAAAGACCAATAGTGCAGGCACCCTTGATGGCGCAGCTGCACTTGACACACTCTATTGAGTGTGTCAAAATCTAATTCAATCACTCTTTAAGCCTAGAGATCCTAGGACAAAAATAAGCTAACTAATTTTAAGCCTAAAGGTACCCTGGTGCTGGAACCAATCTAATAAGCCATAGCTTATGAATTTTAGCAAACTAACTTACAAAAACTCATTTCCTAGTGATCTTAAATAAAACCTAAGCTAACTCAAACAAATGCACAAGAAAACTTTGACTTTTAGTGGTCAAATTGTCCTAAACCAAACACCCCTTTAACTGAATTATGAATCTTATTAAGCTGCTAGAATAAAATTCAATAATCAAATCCTAATTACCAGATATTAAACATATTATAATGAATCTAATAAGCATAAAAACTTAATCAAATAAGCCAGAAAACAATAAGCTACTACTATGCATATTTTTGGTTTTTTATGAATTTTAAGGCAACTTAAGCTATAATAAGATCTAGTATATATTTAGCAAAAACAGATAATTAACCCTATCTAATAAGCAGTATGGGAAACAAATAAGCACATATAAGCAGGTAAATTAAGCAAATAAACAGATAAGCAACAAATTAAGCTAAAACTGAAAATAAAAGAGGACTTACAGTTAGCCTAGCTTAACAAGGCTCAAATGCTCTTAGAGCTTTGCTACAAGCTCTCCTAGCTTATAAATAAGCTAGGAGTTAAGTCCTTGGGAGCTCATCCAAAGCTAGCTCCCTTCATACTTATATCAAAATAAGATAAAGAACTTTAGGCTGGTTTAACGATTTAAGTATATTAAGATCTATTTTAGCTCAATTGTAAGCTAATAGACTCACAAGAGCTTAAATGAGCTTAAGACAGGCTTAGACCCTATTGAGCTTTTAAGTAAAAAGTTTTGAGAGAATTTGAAAGGTAAACACAGGATTTATTTAACAAAATACATTCATTTCATTTCATAAAAGAATATTACATAATTCAAAAGACAAATTACAATAAGCAATTTTTTAAGCTAGCATAAATTATTAAAGACTAGAAAAAAGAAAAATAAGGTAAAAAGAAGATCGTCGTGTGTGTGTGAGCTGAGCCTTTTTATAGCGCCTAAGAAAGCTCTAGCCTTCCCTGAATCCATCCCCTTCCTTTAATCCGCACCCTTGATTCTTCTAATCATTGCCAAGTGATTTTGAGCCATTTGATCATTTTGCACACTCACACGGATTGCCAAGCTGTCATTCTTTGATGTGACAGCTTGTGCTAGTTGTGTGAGTGTGTTTAGTGCAAAACCCACGCCTCTTTGTGCTTCTTCCATAGCCACCTGTGCTCTATGCTTGAGTAGACCAATGATTGCTCTTGATTTGACTGAACTATCCCTGCCATCATGTAGAAAATCACTTGAATTGACCATTTAACCCCTTTATTGACGTTTGCCCTTTGATTTTTCCCATGTGGTGATTTGTAGAAGACGATGAATAGTAGAAAAGGAATGGCGCCCTTTTTTTTACAACTGAAAATGGGTTAAATATTTTTAAACTTTGGACAAATTGCAATTTCAGTCCCTCTCTTTGTTTTATCAAAGTATAATGTAAAATAACTTTTTGAAAATAGCAACTTCAGTCCCTGTGGTTTATAGAAAAGATAATGGGCTAGGGTTTTGGGCTCGTGTTTTGGGCTTTGGGCTTATTTGGTATCCGGGTAGGGTTTTTATGGTTTTTAGGCCCATTAAGGGTTAAGGGACTATTTTTGGACTTTTGTGAAACTTGGAGGGTGAAAATGGATTATTGTGGGGTTTTGTCTTTTATTTGTTGACTTTTTGTTGACCATGTTGACTGGATTTAACTGCGGGTTTGACTTTTCTGGCTTTGGCTTTGAATCTTTGGCTTCTTTTGTACTCTTTTGATTCTCGTATCCGTGCTTGCCCGTTTTTGACTGTTTTCTTGCGATTTCTGATATATCCGTACCTGCACACACAAAACACACATACAAGCATATTTTTGCCATTTTTGGTCTGTTTTGGCTTTATTTGTGTTGTTTTAAGCATAAATGGATATGTGTATTCTACACTTATCATAATCTAACTAGTAAAGATTATTTACAAATCTCATTTACATAAAATAACCAAAAAAATCCTTGCAGTTTGTATACTTTTAAAACCCAAGCAATTTAAGTTACTTAGATATTTTAAAATTTACTAAAGAAAAATAAAGTACAAAATGATTTTTACCTCATGCATGACATCATTCATAATCTTGCCATATCTTAAAAAGATCTTGCAAGATCACAAAATTTTTTGTGAGATTTGATAACCAAAACCTGAATTTACATACCAATCTTGGAGTAGGGACCACGTTTGATATCTTTTAGAATATATAATTGTTTCTATATCGTGAATAAGGCGTTCGTATTTGAGTCTCTCTGGAACTACGGGTATTGATTCTTTATTCTTTTTGTGGTCTATGGTGAGTGCAAAGCACGGATAGCCGTATCTTCCTTTTGGATATAGAGTATTGGTCTTCAGAAAACATTAATCTTCAAAATATCTTCTTTTTAAGATCCAGAATGCGCGCCTTTTGCTAAGTTTTCACTTATTACTCCATAATGACTGAATTCGGCCGTTATTGAGTCCTTTGATACACCGTATTGATCTATATTCCTTTTGTGCGGTTCTTTGGTGTGAGTTGCATGCACGGATACGCCGTATCTTTCCTTGATGGACTATAGCGTGATCTGGTCTTCAGAACAGTAATCTTCAAAATATCTTCATTTAAGCTCCAGAATGCGCGCCTTTTGCTAAGTTTCACCAATTACTCCATAATTACTACAATTCTCAAATATAAATGATTAAGTAACATTTCTTTGCAATAATTATACAAAATAGGTTAATAACATGGGATAAATGATGCTATAAAATAGACGTTATTTGATGTCATCAATGATCTAAATTTAAAGGACCAACAATAAACACAAACTTTGAACGACCTTCATCAAACAAAAGATATATTATGACTTTAGAGAACCGGTTTTTCTGATGAAATTCGTTCAAAGATTGGGAATCACCGGATCAAAGTTTGGCAATCTTGCTATATAATGCTATATTCTCTGTTTATTTAAAAAAGTGTGTGTTTTTTCGTTCATGAAATTGTTTGCAAAATCAGGTTCATGCGAGCTAATTTTTTGGATGATCGTGTTGGTGAACATGAGAGGAATTTGAATAAATTGCTGTCAAATTGCAAGTAGTTGCGTACAAGTATAAGTTTTTAATCATTTTATGAATGTTACTATTAGGATCATAAAAGTGTCGATTATGATACTTTAAGTGGTTTTATTTATTATGAATGTGTAGTCTTTATTTTACAAGTAGAAAGTAGTTTGTATTAAGCAGAAATACGCTTAAAGTAAAGAAACGCATATTGTCCAAAGAATAGGGACTAGATTCCAAATTAGGGAAAATAAAGAAAGGAAAGCTAATCCTCCCCTCTCCTATAACACCCCGTGTTTTAGGGTCATTGACCTCGTCAATAAATTCACTATGTATTTTTAGTATTGTACGTGTTTGCTTTTAAATCGTAAGCGTTAAGTTAAATCGCATATAAGCTAAAAATTATCATTCAATGTAATCGGGCATTCAAAACAATTAATGTTTCATCAAGAATTTGTTTTAAAGTATTATTTTAGGATAAATATTAACTTTTGTCATTTTATTTTTTTTGGTTGCGGAAGTGTTTACGTTTTTGTAAGATAAAAATGGTTTGGCATTCCGGAACGACACCTAAACTTTTTACGCTTCAAAAAATACCGCACAATTATACCAATACTCAAAATTTGCAATTACATCACTTATACACTCTTATGGCGGATATGTGATGGGAGGATACAAAAGATATTATCTTGCAAAAACACTCTCCTTGCATTTCATGGGATGTTCTCTTGTTTTTAGAACATTTGATATTTTTTCTCAAGGACTTTCATGCATTCTTGGACCAAGACTTCATAGAATTCATCTAAGTGTCTCCTTGACTAGTCCTTTGCTATTAATGCCTAACTAGAGTTAGAACACATACATAAACATTGCCCTTGGTGAAACTAAACAATCCGCTAATTTCCTCTCTATATATGCCCACGGTAACATACACCACACAAAATCCATACTTACAATTTTTGTTTATCACATTTCCAAGTGCTCCTACATCATATCTAAGATAACCTAAGAAGTTTGAAGGTTTTGTTTAAGGTTTACAAGTGTTAAACAAGAAAGATCCAAGATTAGGGTTTACTATTCACATCTAATGAAAATGTATACATGTTCTTATCAGTTAGTATATGATTTTAGGATTTCAAAACAATAAGGATCATAATTTTTGGATTAATAACGAAGGAGTTATGTATTTTTCACGATTACGACAATAAATACTTTTATAAAAGTTACTGTTCATCTCAGACATGAACATTTTGAAAACATCATTTATTTGATAAAACTTTTATTTTACGAAAGACCGTGCTCGAAGAATCATAAAATCGGGATCTAAAAACGAATAAGATACGACATTACGGTTTTACGTTCATAAAGTTATAAATGTAAGTTATAACTGTATGAACAGTAAATAATTCATGTTCACCAGGGGATTTCAAAAATTATGAAAATGTAATATTTGATACCATTGACTTAATACGAGAAACATGGACGTAAGAAACATTCCCAAACGGGCTTATTTAAAACGAGAAGGATACGCACTTGATTTTCTAACTTGTGCTCTATTTCATGACGTGAATAGTGTTGGTTCGTTTTTTTTATAAATTTTTGCGAAACGTTATAGAATCATTTATATAATATTTATAAACGTCTTAAACTTTATAAATATTATTGTACAAAGACAATGGAATTATTTATTCAATTAGGTTGCATTCGGGCGTATTCGTGACACATTTTCTGTGATTTACCTTGTTAACTCATCCACTCGAGGTGAGTTCATAGCCCCATGTTTTACTTATACATGATTTAAAGTTTTGGTTTGTGAGAAACATATGCATGTTTTTCAATTGGACGCAAGTGGGACATTTCTATGTATGATTACGTGTCTTTAGCTAGGTAACAATACCCAATGAGCCCATTATCATGAGCTGGTTAATTAGTGGATTATAAGCGCGAATGTTATAAATAGATCTATTTAGGGTGACGCCCCCGTTCGGGTGATTAGCTATCACCAAGAACGAACGTATACCATGTCAGATTTGGGATGTTCCGGATTGAACATCATCAAGGGCAATGTAGGCAATTTAATATTGCAATTCATATATGTCGAGCTTCAGTATCATGAGCTTAGGGAAACGTAATGGCATTTTTGTGATGTTTGCATTTGATGTATTATCATGGGGGAAATCTTGAGGTCCGACACTTATACATTTTACAAACCTATGAATTCACCAACATTATTGTTGACGTTTTAAAGCAATGTTTTTCAGGAGGCTTTTGTTATGAGCTAGAATCTTTGTAATCTAGACAATGAACAAGTAAAGCTTCAGGCTTTTTGTAACAACAATTTGCTAAATCTAATGTATTAGTTTTAAACGACTTTTAAATGGTCGTTCTATATATATCTTATGCTATTGATCTATGAAGTAACGTTCCCAAACCCATATTCCGCTGTGACTCATTTTGGGGGTGTTACAGATTGGTATCAGAGCCAGGTTATAGAGAACCAGGTGAAATGTTTTTACTTGACTATAACCGTTTTTAAACATTGCATTCATACAAAGGGGTTTTCACGGGACATACATACACTAGTTGTTTGCATTAGTTAGTTTTACTAGATGCTTACATGATTCATATACGTGTTCATATTATAGTACGTACGTTACTATGAGGATCTTATATATATATACAAAGATGAGTTTGCATTCTTTCACACATACTCTACATTTATTTATAAAAGGGTTATTTATATAAATATGGGAACATTTCTTTAGGCAAGGTAGCTCTATAAGCTCGTAGGTCCTAAAGCTACCTAAAATTTACCTATCGAATATGGATATCTACCTCATTCATTTATGCATGTAGGCATATATTCTATTTACCATACCGGTCTTATATAATATACTTATATAAGTTAAGTTTTGCTCGTTACAAGCAGTCATGTTTTCACTATTGACGGTTACCTACACGTCTGTCTATATTAATTTTGAGCCATGGAGATTCCAGTGAGCTTCTGATGAGGAGCTAGAGGCACCAATGGAGGATCAGCCCTTTACCTGCTGATGCCTCACCTACAGCCCTATCACCGGGCTACATTGCTGACTTCAATCTGGAGAAGGATGAGGAGGATCCTGCTGACTATCCTGCCGATAGAGGAGACAATGATGATAATGAGTCATCTGATGATGACAACGATGATGATGATGTTGAGAAGGATGAGGAGGACGAGGATGAGAAGGAGCACCTAGCTCTGGCCGACCCTTCTGTTGTTCTGCAGATGATCCATGTCCCTCAAGTGAGGATTACTATGGAATTTAGACTGATTGAGTATGCTTTACACCACCCCACCTCTCCACACCAATCATCCTATTTTTTGTTGAGACCAAATCCGTATAATTCGGATGTATATTTAACACCATATTCACGATCACATCAGCTAAGGGGCCCCCCCCCTTGGGGGCCATGCATTACTAAGTTTGCTGCTGCACTACCTTCATCATCACTACCACTATCAATATCACCATCACCAGAGAATATTAAATCACTTAAAGATAACATAAGAGGCTAGCATCTAGAATCTTGAGAAGCACCTTAGCCCATAGACAAACAGATCTGATGCCTCACCTACAGCCCTATCGCCGGGCTACATTGCTGACTCCGATCTGGAGGAGGATGAGGAGGACCCTGATGAGGATCCTGCTGACTATCCTGTCGACGGAGGGGACAATGATGATAATGAGTCATCTGATGATGAGGACGATGATGATCATGCTACTGTAGGATGTGGAATTATTTATGCCATGGTTGCTGTTATCTTATATCTCTGCATAACGTGGTCTCACCTTACATAGATGCTGGGATCACGGAGTGTCATGACTTTCCCTTGGATAAAACTTCATATACATTTTGTTCCCTGTGATTTTCAGGAAACAATGACAACTGTTAATCAAGGGATGAGTGTTGAGGAAATTGAGCGGGTTGTAGCCCAGCGAGTGGCTAATGCTATCGAGGCTATTGCTATTTATGAAACGAAAACCAACATAGCCCGCAAGGCAATAATCCAGACTGAACGACAAGAAGATAAGGTAGCAGAAAATGCTAGCAACAAGAGGGAGTGGGAAGATAACCACAATGGAAGCTCGAGCCAACAAAACAAAGAGCATAAGATGTTTAGAGCACAAACTACTGGGCCAAGCAACCAGAAAGTCTATTCTGGAACTCTTCCATTGTGCAACAGGTGCAAGCTGCACCACAATGGGCCATGTACGGTAGAGTGCGGGAATTGCAAGAAGGTTGGCCACATGACCCGGGATTGTAGGAATCCTGCTGTTGCTAGGAATCAACGAACTCACACCTGTTATGAGTGTGGAAGTCTGAGACACTTCAAGAGTGAGTGTCCAATAGTAAAGTTTCAGAAATGTGTGGACAAAAAGATCAGCACTTTTGCTGAACGTCAAGCTGAGAATAAGAGGAAACATGACAACAACAACCAAGCTCAACAACAACTTCCCAAGAGGCAGAATGTGGCCCAAGCCTACGCTGCTGGGACTGGCGAAAGAAAAGAGTATGCTGGAACTCTACCACTGTGCAACAAGTGCAAGTTTCATCACAGTGGCCCATGCACTGTAAAATGCTCAAACTGCAAGAGGGTCGGTCATCTGACCCGAGACTGTTGGAGTTCTGCTGCTACTAACAAGCAGAGAACCCTCACTTGCTATGAATGTGGGAATCAGGGGCACTACAGGAGTGATTGCCCGAGATTGAAGAATCAAAACCATGGAAACCAAGTTGGAGGTACTGGAGCACGTGGAGTGGTGCATGCCTTAGGAGGAGGAGAAACCAATCAAGACCTTAACAACATTAAAGAGGAGATTAAAGCTTGAAAGAGAAAGTTGTCTCGCTTTGTCTAGTAAACTCTAAGTTGGAACTATCTTAGACTTTATTTCCCCAGGAATTCTCGTTGTATTTCTCTTAAACACCCGTTGTACGAACGATTTCAAATTATCTATCGAATCTATGTATTGTGAAATTTCTGCCAATCTACTTCAATTCTCTAATTATTCATATAAGACATTCTAAAATCATAACGCTATTTTGACGAAAACGAGCAATGCATCGTTAGTCCTCAATTATACATAATTTGATCACCTATGTATAATTCAGGAAGGACCATGCCGTGCTGAGAGTAGTCACCTTAAAACTTCTTGTTAAGAAATAATTTTCTATTCTATTAAGTTTGTGTGCGTATTCATGAAACGCGTTTACTTTGGTAAATTAAATTAGTGACCATAACAACTAAGTAAACCTTCACTCCATCTTACTATAAAGTCGACGTCATCTTATACCAAATCCTAAGCCAAGAATCTGAGACACATCACTAGTCGCTCTAGGACAAACCGCTATCAAACTTGTTCGCCAAAAGAGTTACGCCGATGTGAGACGGAAGCCAGTATAATTTCAAGTTGACAACCTGGTTATGCTTAAGGTATCGCCTTAGAAAGGAGAGGTACGCTTTGGCAAATAGGGAAATTTAAACCTTAGATAGGTTGGACCTTTCAAGGTGTTGGAACAAGTTGAATCCGTTGCTTACAAGCTTAAGCTTTCGCAAGAGCTGAGCAGGGTTCACAATACGTTTCACGTATCCAACTTGAGAAAGTGCTATGCCGACGAACCCTTAGCTGTTCCGTTAGGTGGACTCCACCTTGATAACGAGCTTTAGTTTGTCGAGAAACCGGTGGAGGTCATGAATCGAGAAGTCAAACGGTTGAGGCAAAGCCGTAACCCAATTGTCAAGGTTCGATGGAACTCTAAGCAAGGTCCTGAGTTACATGTGAACGTAAAGACCAATTAGGGAAGAAACATTCACACCTTTTCATAGAAGCTAAATCGTCGTTAAGTGTCGTTTCATAAGCCTTGAGGACAAGGCTCATTTAACGGGGGAAGACTATAACACCACGTGTTTTAGGTCATTGTACGACGATTGCGTGCCCGATGTCGTAAATATTATTTTACGAGTTTCCGTGAACGAGCGTCGACATTTAAAATTTTATTTGTCGCTAATAAATGTTTTCCTATTTTATTATGAAAAATCTGGAGATGAATTGATAATTTTTATTTTTGACGTTTCGCGAGTCAACGGTTGATCGCGCGTTCGTTAATCGTTTTGAGCATCGTAAAAATTTATGACATGTCTCGCTATTATTCTTATGATCATAAAATATCATTTTATGAACCGTGTCATCTTTGTTCCTCGACCTTGGTCATAGCTCGCGTTTAAGGCTCGCTTTTAATTAACAAGATATTTACAAGAGATATTATGCAAGATATTTATAAGATATTTATAAGATATTTATAAGATATTTATTAGAACTTGCAAGATAAACACACATAACACATTCCTAAGGTGTAAATCAAAACAATCTCTCCCATTTTACTCTTGATAGGCCACGGCTCAAAAACACCCCTTTACACAATCCATACAAATTTTTCTACCAATTATACAAACATACACACATCATTCCTAAGACCTTCTAAGGTGTTTGCAAGCATTGGTTAACCATTTACAAGTGTTGAAGCAAAGAATGGAAGATTAGGGTTTCAAACCTAATCTAGGGTTTTCATACTTGCAAGCTTGGATTTGTGATCCAAACAAGGGTTTGGATTGTGTTGGTCATCATACTACATATCATTAAGGTTATCTAAGACTCTTTATGTATTCATACTTATGATTTTATGTGTTCATATGTTTTATTTAGCTAAATCACCATTTAGGGTTTCTTTAATGGGTTTTGATTAAAAGTGAGATTAGAACACTTGTTATCTTGAACTCTTGGACAAAACATGACCTAATGGACCTAATATATGTAAGACATAAGATATTAAGGGTTCTAATGGATTTGTAACAAAGTGGTAAAGCTAAAAAGTTCTAAAAACAAGTTTTAAACACTTTTTGAGAAATTTATCTTAGGGGGCTGTTTGTATTCGAAAAATTACATATGTATTTTATACTTTTATAAAATACTACATGTCACAAGGATCGAGGGGTCATAAAAGAACTCGTAATATCATTAATATCGATGAAGATTTCGCTAGTATGAGTTTACGATAGTTAATACTCTTATAAAACTATTTTTATAAAAGTTACTATTCATGGCAGAAACTTATACTTTGAAAACATCAATAATATGATAAAACTTTTAATTTCGAGATCGTGCTCGAAAGAATCGCTAAAAACAGAGCTATAACGAATAAGATACGACGTTTACAAGTTTTACGCTAATTAAAACGTAAAAACAAGTTTATAGCTGTGATGAACAGTAAAATCACTATTCACATCAGAATCATGAAAACCTAAAAATGTGATTTTATGATCACTCGTCTTACTACGAACTAGGCATTAAAAAACGAGAGGAAACGGGACTAAAAAGACGGATTTATGTCTTTTTTGCTAAATGGCGTAATTATAAACGTTTTTACCTTATAAATATGATTTCGCCTTAAAACGATTAGATGGTGATATAGCTATATAGTATATATGTGTTATAGTTACCAAAGTGCTATATTACTAGGGAATTTCATAATGAGGCCTCTTCGGATGGCGTATTGACGAGTTGTTGGATTTACGATTTAAAGTATCCTAGCTCCTCGTACGTCATGTCATGACCTCTTAATTATGATAGCCCGAACGATAGTATGATGATAACTAATAGGATTATATAATGGTGTTGTTAGACCAAACATACTCGAGTATGCTACGACTATATTGGATTAGGTTGCATTCGGCGATTATAGAGCATTTTGCGTGATATAATTGATATTAGCTCACTCGAGGTGAGTTCATAACCCCACGTTTTACATGATTTGTTTTATAAGTTTTGGGGTGAGAACATGCTTGATTATAAATACATTTACTTGGTTGATTACAAATTGATTTATGCACTTCTTTACTTGTCATGCGATGAGATACAATACTTGGTTTACTTTTTGGACGTAAACACATACTTGACTTTTACTCGAATGATTACGGATTAGCTTTGGTTTCATGAACTGTAAATCTCTTGGAGGGTTGGAAAAAGCTGTGATGTTATAAAAATAGATCTATTGGGGTTTGACAACCCCCGTTAGGGTGATTAGCTCTACACTAGTTTCGAGATCATAACTAACGAACGTTTATAACCATGTCAGGATATGATAATGGATTGGTGTCTACACGAACAACAATTTATACAATGAACATTTACCATGCCTTGAATAAAGTGGCATACTTACAAGTCTACGTCGCAGTTTCCATGAACTTAGAGTAATCGTAATCATTTCTCTTACATACTTGAAACTAATTGGGATATTGTGCTCATTATAATATCTACTTGAAACATTTTTGGATATTGTGTTCATTATAATATCTACTTGAAACATTTTGGGATATCGTGTTCATTACAATATATATACTTGAAACATTTTGGGATTTTATATAAGTAAACCTATATATGTAGGTTTATGCGTTGCAAGTCTTGTATGGGCGAAACTTGTAACACAGTAAACCTATATATATAGTTTTGGGATTTACATTCATACTTACATAACCTATGATCGCCCAACTTTAATGTTGACACTTTTAAGCATATTTTTCTCAGGTGAAATAGATGTATGACATACTTGATGTGCATTGGAGTCCAAATTTACAAGATTTCTTTTCAAACGACTCAGTTAGAGGTCGTTCTCTCCTGACTTGTGCAATGGATATGCAGGAACGCTCACCGGAAATACATTCCGCTGCGACCCAATTTTGGGGGTGTTACAGCATATGTAAAAACAATATAACATCTCATTTGAAATATAAAATCTCTTCAAGTCAAGGTACAAGTCCTCAAAAGCTCAATATACAAGTCATTAAGCATGACCTCCAAAATCGCGTTTTACCTCGTTTTCATTTATTTCTTTTTTTTTTTTCTTCACAATCATTTGTGTAAAGCTACTACACTCAATATACAATGTGTAAAAACTTAAATATTCTATTCATAAGCTTTCTAACATCTTGTTGCATCAAAACCCTATTTCAAACCCTAAACCCTTAAAAACGAGATAGTTTCTTAAACCTGACCAGTTCTTATTTTATCCATTTGTAAACCCAAACCAACACTCTAAAGTTGTAATAACTTAATTTACACATTCTCAATCATATTTAAATCATCATTTCATATTTTACTTCAATTATACAATAAATAAACCTAGAAAACCCTAATTATGCCTTAATTGGAACTTTTGACCCGTTTACTCATTTTCAACCCGTTTTAACCCAAACCACCCTAATCAAACTTCTTGATTATAATCCTTAATATAAGTCTTAGGATCAGTATACCTATTCATTCTTAATTCTGAAATTATGAGCAACTTATTGGGGACTGTATACCCTTTTTCAAATTTTAACCTATTTTAAAGTTCATATATTACAAAACAAGAACTCAATGAAATAAGTCCTTATCCCTAAGCTGCTTACAAGCACCTCACACAAATATCTAGTCCATTTTTGATATAAAAATTGGCACATGGTCTCTTGTTTCTTCCTTTCTTAGCCGCGACATCAAAGGAACAAGCCAACACATCATGGCTACTTTCTAGCTTAAACAACACATCCTATAGCTTCTCCACATCCCTACCTAGCTTATACACATGTCCTAACTCAGATCATAAGCTTACCTTGGCCTTTAAGGGTCATTCGACTATAAATAGGACTCAAAACCTCTCATTGTAACTCATCCCCCACTTCCTCCTCTATAACCCTTACATAGCAGCAATACTTTGCTCTAAGAGATCCTAAGAGGTCTTAAGAAGGCTCAAGAACGACTGGAAGCAAAAGAAACCAAGAAAAGAAGCCCGGGAGTCGTTATTCTAGGCGTACGAAGCTAAAAGTCCCGATTCCGACCCGTTTCTAAGCTATAAGCTCAAGACCAGGTTCTCTAAGCTTATAATCTGTTGTCATACCTTCATAATGTTCATATGATCATGCTAAAATCATAATATAAAGCTTTGAACTCAAAAACCTATGTGTTTTACCTTTTTGATCCAAAACCGTACACCCGAAACCCTAATTTCATGTTTTTACTTAATCTATGAGCTAAACTTGTAAACTATTGTTATAATCTATCCCAATAAGCTTAATTATCATTATAATAAGTGCTTTGATAAGTCATGAAAGAATTTGAACTTAAAACCCGCGCGTTTTCGTTTTGAAACCCTAATTTGACCCGTTTTGCTTCCTAGCTTAACGAATCGTTATTTTAAACTTGCGTTGCGTTAAATCTTCATATTTTAGTTTATTATAACTTATAAATGTCTATTGAAATGTTAAAATAAGCTTGCATGGCAATTTGGACATGTTTTGTAAATATTATCCATGCAAGGGGTATATATCGTAACTTTCGGAAACTTGTAACTAAAAGGACTAAAAATGTCATTTTATCAAAGTTATAACTACAGGGGTCTATTATGTCACTTTTTAAAGTGCAAGGTTTACTTTGTATATCTTTAAAAGTTGAAGGACCAAAGTCGTAAAAGTGCAAACTCCAAGGGTATATTTTGCCACTTTTCAAACTCAAGGGTCTGAAATGTAACATTTTGAAAAAGTATAAAAACACATTCAAAACATTACAAGACATAACTTTAATTAACGCTTGACGTGCTTAACATCTCCAGATATTGAATAAAACGCTTAAAACTGCTTATGTTATAACTATTATATCATTCATCATCGATGTGCTTTCGAAAATCATGTCCCGGATCTATATCATACCACAATACTAGGGAGCTTCATATTAAGGGGTTTCATCTTGGTATTACGTTCTGACTGAGTTGTTGGGTGATTTAAAGTGCCCTAGATCCTCAAACCGTTTACGAATGATTTGAATTATGATGGCCTAAACGGTGTTATGATAATCTTTATATCAAAATCAACATCGATATTCAAAAATTACATATTCAATCAAACTAAGACTTGACATATATTCCCAGGTTGCCTGTGACGAAGCCGTTACTTTCATTCTCTATACCTTTGCTATCAATTTCCCTATAACTGTTAAGGTGAGATTTCATAGCCTCGCTTTTAAAGTTTTTATATTTTTAAACCCGCGAGGGGGATACATGCTAGTTCTATACAATATCAATGATTTCATATGGATCCATTACTGTGAGTTCATAGCCTCACATTTCAATCTTTTTATAAACCCGCGAGGGAGATACATGATATAAACATGAATGCAATTATTTCTATATGCTATTTCAATTTACTATTGCCTAAGTAACTGCTTTGCCTTTAAGTCCCCATAATCATGAACCGTTAATTACTCTCCTTAGTAAGCGCGAATGTTGTGAATAGATCTATTTGGGCTGGACTCCCCATTGGTGTACCCAGTTACGAGTAACCAATTGCAAATCATTAGAAATCACGCGGGTATTTTGTTAAAGGTACCCACAGGGGCTATAACGTATCACCATACCCTAAGGCTTCAGATTCATGAGCTAATGGCAATAATAAATATGTTTTTCAATACCGGGTGTATATCAACGTAACCCAATATCATACTTGTATTCAAATTATATTACTTAAACCTATGGATTTCACTCAACATTTGTGTTGACTTTTAGCATGTTTTATCTCAGGAAACTAATGGAACGGAGTGGCGAGGAATTGAAGATGGAAAAACTGTTATCATTCAAATGTTGTATTTTAGATTTTGGGACCTCTTTTTTGTAAAAACTCTGATGAAATAATGAATGATAACTTAATTTTCAAAAACGACTCTTTTGATTCGTTTTCTATGATTATGACTGTTGTACCTTGAAGTAATACCCCAGATTAGCTTCCGCGGCTATATGTAAAAATAGGGGTGTTACAACTAGTATGATAATCTTCTTCATTCTTGGTTGTTTGATCTTGATTTCTCCAAGAGGGTATGGTGTTTATGATTGGTGGATGTTTGGAAAGGGCTTGTGAGGGAAGAGGTGTGTGTGAGATTGTTATAAGAAGAAGTGAAGAAAGGATTGAATGATTTTGCTTGAAATTCGTCCCCTATTTATAGGTTGTGTGAGGGGTAAAAGTGCGGCGCACAAAGATATTTGTGCGGCATACTTGGTGATTAAATGCGAGGGAATTAAATGTTTAGTGAAGAAGTGTGGCGCACAAGAGAATATGTGCGGCGTACTTGGGGTATTAATGCAATGGCATTTAAGTCTTCATTTCTTCTTCACGTCAGATAGAAAGTGCGACATGCAAAATAGTAAGTGCGGCGTACTTGTGGAGTTTATGCTGAATTTTGACTAAGCCTTTAATTCTTTTGACTTGAGGAGAAGTGCGGCGCACAAAGGATAAGTGCGGCGCACATTTGCACTTTAGAGATTGAACTTTATCTTTTCTTTATATATTGTTTTCCTTAGCATATAAATACTTGATTTGTTGTGTTTGAGCTTGGAATATCTTCAAGTGAACCTGCAAGAAATTCATGCTATTAAGTATCAAAAGTTCATGAGAAATGATTAAATATATACGAATAGCGCCGCCGAAAACATGTATAATTTGGGCATTATCAAATCCCTCCACGCTTAGCTATTGCTTGCCCTCAAGCAATCAAAGCGAGAAAATAAAATCATTTATCGTGACGTGGAGAAAATTTGGATTTTACAACTGTTTACAGGTTTAGATAACTTTTCAGGCATTGACATATAACAAAGCACCTCACATTGGGAATGTGTATTTATTTTGAATGCATCATTGTTCGGTTCACTCAGATAGGGTTTTATATATTTTTGGTAAAGACACTCAATTTGCACAGACATAATCTAGACACCTACCATAGGCTTGTACTTGACACATAAACTTGACCGAAGGGCGGAACTTGATACTGAAGCTGGAGCATACACTAATCTTCATGTGCCGGAACTTAAGCTTTTATTTCTTTGAACTTCTATATATTTTACACACATTTTTTTGATAGGTAATAACTAAGGCTTGTCATAGAACTTTATCTTTTAACTTTAACTTCTTTACTTAGGTATTTCAGCAACTTAGCACCAAAGGGAGTGTCGCTTGCAATAACATAGACTTGCGGGATACATTACATGTGATAGGCTTCGGTCTAGTAAATGATGATTAAGCACAAGTTCTAGAGCTTCTAAATTACCGGCTCTCTCAAATATAATTATCAACCAATACCAATGTTCCAGAAAAGGCGACAAAGACCATACATACACATCCGTAATGACGGAATAGACACATATGACTGCAATCAAACCTTAACTCGAACAAGCTAAAGGCATCAATTATCTTAGGTACCAAAGGTGGATACCCGAATATTCTAAAGGCTTAGATTTCTCACAATTTTAGTGGATTGGGGTGTGCTAGCTATAATGTCAATCCGGTTGGATTTGCCTTACTAAGAGCATTTTTTACTTTTAAAAGCATATATAGTTAAGTTTTTTCATAAAATATCAGCTAGAAAATTTTTAATAGGGCAAACATAAAGGGATATGATTAATTTTTCCTATTTGGCTCCCCTCCACACTTAAGTTGAACATTGCCCTCAATGTGATAACTGATAATAGAGATAAAATAAAAAAAATTAAGAGAAAATGGTACTTCCTGGGGCATAGAGAAATGCATAGCTGAGGTAGAGCTATCTTGAGCGTACATCATAATTTTTCATATCTTCGAGCTAAATTACCTGCATAAGAGTAAATATACAAAGGCACACAAAAAGAAAATATTTTTGTTTTTTTTAGAAAATAAATAATATTAGTAGAAAAATGGAGGAGGAACTCCTCCATACTTAAGTGAAAGCATGGGTTGTCTCCCGAGAAGCGCTTAATTTTTAAGAGAGTCGTTAGCTAGACTCGTATTTCGGGAGTCATTATTTTGGGAAAAAAGGGAGTGACTGCTTCCTTTAGGTCATTGTCTTCTTCGTGATATAGTTTAAGTCGATGGTCATTGACTATGAACGTCTTTCCATCATTTCCATAAAGTTTAACATATCCAGATGGGTATTGATGTTTCACTATATAAGGTCCTAACTATAGGGATCTGAGTTTCAGTTGTTTAAATTTGTACTTTGAGTGAAATAGCAGGACTTTATTACCTTGTTTGAATTCCTTTCTCATTCTTAATTTTCTTTCATGCCAGACTTTGGTTCTTTCTTTGTATAGATGAGAGTTTTCATAAGCTTGGTGTCTAAGTTCATCTAACTCGTGTAACTGAAACATTCTTTTCTCACCGGCAGCGATGGGATCTGGGTTACAAGTTTTTAGTGCCCAGTATGCATGGTGTTCAATTTCAAATGGTAAGTGGAAGTTTTTCCATATATTAGTTTGTATGGTGTAGTACCGGTAGGTGTTTTGTAAGCAGTGCGAAAAGCCCACAGAGCGTCATCAA
>BQNB010044988.1:0-44558 GCA_026074375.1 Tanacetum coccineum
CTCACCTGAAAATGATGCTTAAAACGTCAACATAAAGTTGGTGAGAGTCATAGGTTTAAGACACGAAAATCAAGGTTGATAAACAATTACTGTGATTAATGCAAACATGGCAGGACAATTACTATACTATCATACAAGCTAACACGAAAATGTAACCAACCCAAACATAGGAACAGAACATGTCCCTCGATCTAACAAATATGAAAATTGGGTAGGAACGTTACCCCCGATCCATTATCAACGAATCCAATTGATCACACAGCCATGGAGCGTACCACATAACATATAACACGTAGCATATAATAGCCAAGTATGTCCATACACTTTCAAAATAAAGGCATATAATCACAGTAATAAAACATTTCAAATCCATAGCATCATTTCCATCCCAATTTAAAAGCAATGTAAAAATGGGACTATGAAACTCACCTGATGCTTAAGCAAATTCCTTGCATAAATCTAAACAATCAAAACAAACACGTGTTACACGCGACTAAGCCAAAAGCTTATGCACATGTAACAATCATATGATGGATTGTCTAACGTATTTAATTAACCCTATGGGTCACCCCGACACCATACCCAACTTTAACCACTTCATTAACAAGGTTCACTAGTTATTCACAATTTGTTCAAAACTGCATAATTTTAGCGTGACTTAACGTGCTCAAATCCCTTACTTACTGACCTCCATAATTCATACCAAAAATCACCTATGTTTATTTATGAGTATATTAACTACATTATGATTCCCAAGAGCCATTTACATGCATAAGTACTCCTAAGAAAATCAAACTTCAAAACGGTCCCAATTCGGATCTGATTGCACACTAAAAGGTTTGGACTTATTAACCACACTTAGACATAAAATTAGAAGCTATCCTTTTGGGGTTTCTTCATACACATATGGAACTTAACTACTGTAGAAGGGCTAATCGTAATTCGAATTTTAAGTTAGGGTTTCACCTTCCCAAACATGACCTAAATCTGACCCGAAAACACAGTTTTGACAACGAATCTTGTAACCATTATTTGACTGACTTCCACTCACTTTTTATTCATGAAACTAATTGGGATGGAAAGTAGATTCTCTTTAGTTAATTTTAGGCTCAAGAAAATCTATAAAAGCTATCCGTATGACTGAGTTATGACTCTCGCAAGGTGACCTAACATTCTGATCAGATTCCAGTTACGAATTTAACATGACAAACCCCTAACCATTCACCTCTAATTCCTCATTAAACCCTAAAAACGATTTCTAATGATAAAAACCCATTAATTACATCATAAATCACAGATTATTAAAACCCTAATGATCCATCAATGATTACGTTACATGAATACATAAATTAGATAGGATTAACATGCTTACCTTGAATGCTAGAACCTAAACAACGATTCTTGAGGTTTTTCCTTGGATCAACAATGGAGGTCGATATATTTTTTTTTGGCTATGGGGGCTGAGATTGTACGACTAAAGGGATAGGGAGAAAGAATGGGCCAAGGTTTGAGTTTTATATCCTTATTCTACAAGTCCTAGCCCAACTCAAATAGGATTAGTAAAAAATATATATATTTTTTTCTTTTGGAACCCAAAACCGGACGCACCCTTTTATTATATATATATATATATATTATATTAATAATTAACTAATTTTCTTTGTTTCCTTAAGTTTTTGTAAAAACCTAAGCTTATTTGATTAAACATTTTTACTTAAACGCTACTTACTACGCTTTCTAAAACTAACTTTCATTTCGCAAATTCACTTTCTATTTTTAGAAAGTTTACCACAAACATCCATATTTCACTCACTTAACTCTCTTCCAATATGACACATTTTCCATAAACGCTTAATCCACAATAATCTAAATATTTGACATAGCATTACATGCAATACGCCATTCCTTTCCATTATCACTAATAATTAGATACGTACATATGTAATACTTACACAAAATAATACGTATACATAAAATTACACTACTATTTAATTGTCACAAAATGCGAACCAAAATGAAATCTCCATCTTCAACCATAAAATCAATCAAAATGAGACGATCATGCTCCATAGATTGATAATCAAACTCACATAGAATCACATAAACAGATGTTTATAACACATAAAGATATATTGGTCAACTCTAAAGGTTTTACTAACCTACTCAAGATACGGTTGTCACAGTATCCCCTCCTTTAGGAAATCTCGTCCCGAGATTTAACTAGCCAATTCATCAGCACGATCAACAAATAACTGAGGATACTTTGACTTCATATAATCTTCGCGCTCCCAAGTAAACTCGGGACCACGCTTTGAATTCCAACGAACCTTCACAAGTGATATCTTACTACGTTTTAAACTCATAATTTCACGGTCCATAATCTCTATAGGTTCCTCAACAAAACGAAGAGTTTTGTCAACCTTAATCTCATCCAATGGCACAAGGAGGCTAGCATCCGCCAAACACTTCTTTAGGTTTGACACGTGAAACGTGTCATGCACATCACTCAATTCCTCGGACAATCTTAACCGATATACTACAGGACTGATCCTTTCAAGAATCTCAAATGGCCCTACATACATCGGGGCTAACTTACCCTTCTTCCCAAAATGAACCATGCCCTTCCAAGGCGACACCTTTAGCATCACACGATCTCCAACCTCAAATTCCAACAGTTTGCACCTGTTATCAGCATAGCTCTTTTGACGATCTCTCGCCGCTTCGAGCTTCTCTTTTATAACCACTACTTTATCAGTCGTTTCCTGCACCAATTCGGGTCTAATCAAACTACCTTCTCAAATTTCAGCCCATAACACGGGTGACCTACATTTTCTTCCATATAGTGCTTCAAACAGAGCACACCGAATGTTAGTGTGATAACTGTTATTATAAGAGAATTTAGCTAACGGTAGGTGGACATCCCAACTGCCACCAAAGTCTATCACACACGCCCTTAACATATCCTCCAACGTCTAAATTTTACACTCACTCTATCCATCTTTCTAAGGGTGATAAGCCGTGCTCATATCCAATCGCGTTCCTAAGGCTTTCTGAAATGTTTGCCAGAGATGTGATGTAAACCGTGCATCACGATCCGAAATAATCGACACAGGCACTCCATGACGCGTGACAATTTCATCGGTGTACAACCTCACAAATTTCTCCGTACTATAATCTTCACGTATTGCCAGAAAATGTGCTGATTTGGTCAATCTATCAACTACAACCCATATCACATCGTGCCCACTCCTTTTTCTAGGTAACTTTGTGATGAAGTCCATGGTGATGCTTTCCCACTTCCATTCAGGTATCTCTGATTGTCGTAATAAGACCGAAGGCCTTTGATGCTCAGCCTTCACCTTTGCACAAGTTAAACATTCGCTAACAGGGTAGCAATATCCCTTTTCATTCCCGGCCACCAGTACATATCTCGAAGGTCATAGTACATCTTATCCGCTCCAGGATGTACGGAATACCTGGACTTAAGAGCCTCATCCATAATTACTGTTCTCACACCTCCTACTAATGGAACCTATCTTCAATCCATAAAGTACAAACTTCCATCTCCTTTCCTTTCCATCTGCTGATCTAAACCATGTAACCTATCAGCAAATACGTTCTCCTGATTGAACGCCTCATCCTGAGCTGCCAGTATCATTCCTTTTACTCCAGATTGAATAGTCATAGCCATTGCCCGTACACGTTTAGGTTTCACCCGTTCCTTCCTACTCAATGCATCAGCCACCACATTTGCTTTACCCGGATGATAGCGAACTTTACATTCATAGTCACTAAATAATTCGATCCACCTCCTTTGGCGCATATTCAACTCCTTCTGATCAAATATGTGTTGGAGACTTTTATGATCCGTGTAAATGACACTTTTCGTACCATACAAATAATGTCTCTAAGTTTTAGAGCAAACACCACAGCTCCCAACTCCAGATCGTGTGTTGTATAATTCTTCTCGTAGATTTTTAACTACCTTGACGCATAAGCAATTACCTTATTTCTTTGCATAAGCACACAACCTAATCCCTGATTCGAAGCATCACAGTAAACTACAAAATCTTCAACTCCATCAGGAAGTGACAATATCGGCGCATCACACAAATTATTTTTCAATGTCTCGAAAGCCGCTTCTTGTTCCACATAACACACATACTTTTGGTTCTTTTGAGTCAACCGAGGTAAGAGGTTTAGCAATCTTAGATAAATTCGCGATGAAACGATAGTAGTAACCTGCTGTGACACCCGTGATTTGGGCAGGTTAGTCAATCCGTTAGAGTTGGCTAAGGTATTTGTGTATATGCTTATTTTTTGCCTTATGTTGTTTGTTTGGGTGATTAGTAATCAACTTGAGATGCATGTTCATCTCATATTTGATTAGAATGAGGTATATGATTGAGAATTTCTATTTTTGATCACTTATAGTGATAATGGGAATGAGTGGTATTTTGAGTGAGTTGTTTTGATTAATATGTGGATGTTTATGTATTGGGTTAATGTGAGAAGTATGAATTATGAGAAGGACATGAGTTTTGTAAAATATAAGAGTTTTAATGAACTTTCTAAAAATAGAAAGTGAGTTGGTGAAACAAAAAGTTGATTTTAGAAAGTTAGTGACTTGCGTTTATATAAAAAGGTTTACCCAAATTAGCTTAGGTTTTTATGAAAAATTAAGGTAATGATAATAATTAGTTAATTAATAATTAAAGATTTTTTACGAATAATGTCATTACAATATAAATATTAATGAGTTACAAAATTAATTAAAATTTTTCTACAACAATGATAATAATTTGTTAATTAATAATTAATAAAAAAAATAAAAAAAAAAAATATATATATATAATAAAGGGTTCGGCCGGTTTGGGTTTAAAAGAAGAAAAAAGCCCAATTTGATTAGGACTCTAATTAGGAAATTATTTACACTATATATATAAAATAAAGGACCCTAAAAACAAATTTTATTCCCCCCCCTTGTGAGAATCGGTCGACCAAAGAAGAAAATGAGGAGAAAAAAATTAGGGTTTTGCTTTTGGGAAGAAAACAAGTTCTAAGGTAAGTTTTAATTAATCTTTGTTAATTATTAATCTTTAATCATGTAATGATTAATATGGTAGATAATTAGGGTTTCATTAAATCTGTAATTAATGAGTTATAATTATGTCATAATGATTAGGGTTTGATTAGGGTTCGTTTGATGCGAGTGTTAGTGTTTAGATCTCTTTAGAACTTGATTTAGGTTAGGGCAGAATTTAGGGCTGTGTTGTTTGGCTGTTATCTTGATGATGGTAACAGCTTTTGTCAAGTTTCTGGTATCTATGATGTAGCTCAGAGAGTCTAGTTTCCAGAACATCTAGCCTCGTAAGTTTTTAAGGTCGGGAAGTCATTCAAAAGTTAGTTACGAGAAAAGTTGTCAAAGCAGTAAGTTCAGGTCAGATTTGGGTCAGATTACGAGGGGTAAAACCCCCACTTAAAATTTGAATTAGGATTATCCAACCTACAAGAGTTTAGTTCTATGTGTCTATTAAAAATATCCCAAATGAGAGCTTCTGATTTGGAGTCTAAGTATGGTTTTTAGGTCCAAACTTTTTAGTGTTCGTTCAGATCCGAAACTGAGTAGTTAAAAGTTTGATTTTATTTGGGGCACTTAAGAGGGGAAATAAATTAGTGGAAAAATAATGGATATAGTAAACTCATGATATTGAACCTGTGATTTTTGGTAAAATTTATAAAGGTCAGTAGGGGTGGCTTAGAAAATGGTAAAGTGATGTCAAAAGTTTGCATTTTCGGGTAAATTGTAAGACTTTGGAAAAGTGTGTAAACATGTTGGTTAAGGTTGGGCATGGTGTCGTGGTGACCTATGAAGATAATTAAACACCTTATACATCCATCATATGATTGTTACATCGGCGTAAGCTTTTGGCTTAGTCGCGTGTAACACGTGTTTGTTTTGATTGTTTAGTTTTGTGCAAGGAGTTTGGAATTGCTTAAGTATCAGGTGAGTTTCATAGGTCCTTTTTCATATGTTTTCTTGGGATGAAAATGATGCTATGAGTTTAAATGTTTTAGTTACTGTAATAATGTGTTTTAAATGAGGCATGGACTATACGTGACTATTGTATGTTATGTGCTACTTGTTATTTTGATATGGATTGTGGGACACGTTCTTCTGTTCCCATATTTGTTGTGGCCTTGAGCGTGGACCCACCCGTCTCAAGACATTGATGATTGTTTATAAGTGAGCTAGATCGTCTCATTGCTGTGAATTTGTAAATAGTGAGCCGTGATCGTCTCATTGTTGAGGATCGTGGGACACGTTTCCGTTCCCATGTTTGTGATTTTGAGCTGACCGTCTCAACATGGTTTAAGTGGTTAGCAGTTGTTAGCATGTATGAAAGTTCGTTTAATGTCCTGTTATGCTATGCTTTATTTATCAGTAGTAATTGGTATATAAAGATTATTAATGTGATCTAAAACCCTATGACTTCTCCACCACCTTTAAGTTTGACTGATTAAGCATCATTTTCAGGTGAAGCACCATGGGAATAAGATAGAGAGAAGTGGCTAGAAAGAGACCAAAGGATGTTATGGATTAATTTGCTTTTTGTCTTGAATTTTTTGCATTTTTTAGATTAGGATATGTGTTGCATGTCTTTATGTTGCGAGAACTTTTGTTTTCATCAATAAAGACGCTTTTTGATTTGGATTGAGTTTTATTGTATGGTTATGACACTTGTGTCCTATACTTTGCTTATTTTATTGCATGTAGAATTCTCTTATAGACCCATTATGTTGTTAGTATCCATGATGTTACGCCTTACGTTCGCCTTGGCGGGTGTGACCGGATTGGTATCATAGGCATTGTTTATAGAAGAAGTATGTGATTTGTGAGCCTAGACTATAACCTAGGGGTCCTTTGAAGTATAACATTAGGAGCTTCAGTGTTTAATGTTATAACGGCTATGCTTCCCCCGTCGATTTTTTTGTCATAGCTTATATATTTTATATTTTGCAAGTTGACATTTTAGTATTTTGCCTACCACTATCTGATATGAAATGCGTTTACTTTCTTAGTATTTTTAGTTATGTTCTCCCCACTCCGTAAGAAAGTTCTACGTTGGGGAACCGTTTTCCACTGAACTAAAGCGTTATAAGGAGCCTCTGTGGAACCGAAGGAGATGGGATAAGGTTGATCGTTTTGTCGTATGTACGAATATGGCTGACCCGCCGAGTTGAGTGATTTTGCGGATGCAAAGTCAAACCCAAGCGCGGCCCAGCAATAATTTTTATCCCGTCCTTTATGTTAGCCTGTGTATTTTAATTAAAAGTGATGTCATTAAATATTCCGATCCTTTGTACAAGTAAAACGTAGTTTACGGTAATTAGTGAAGCTAGTTGGGCTTTTGTCGGGCTCAAAGCCCATTTGTAGTATGGAACGGCCCAACACAAAGCCACTAGACTAGTCCACTCTTGTAACTATTTAAAGCCCTCTCCAAGATGTGGAGAGGGTGTCCTTGCTTCCATTTTCTTTTATGAACAAGTTAACCATTTTTCTTTTTTATTTTCTCTATCTAAAATCTATTTTTCGTATTTTGTGTTTGCAGTAATGAAATGGATATCCTAACAAGTGTATCAGAGCCAAGGTTGGGTGATGTGATTTGGTTGAGGTATTTTTTATCTGTATCATTCGACGGCGGTTTTTTTTTTTCTTTTGGTTTCGTTTTGGGTATTTCCGTGCGGTTTCGTCCGTGGTTTAGTGCTGTAGTTACTTGTTTTCAAAGTGTCTATTTGTGGATCTTTTTGTTGCTAGATGCAAAACGCAAGGACGAAAGAAGCAAAATTCTCTTTTTAGGACCGAACTAGTTTTACTACTTAAAGTACCGGAACGAGTAGCTTAGTCGTGAGAATCGAACGAGTGTATATTCTGGTTGCCGAACGAGCAAACTCTTCAAGGAACGAAACTAGATTTTTCCTCAAGAACCGATCGTGGGAATTCACTTGTTGAATCGAACTAAGGATCAAACTATTTGATCGAACAAGAGGATCCGAATTCGAACAAGCAACATTCGATCTAGCATCAATCGAACTAGCTTCGATCGAACGAGCAACAATCGAACTAGCTTCGATCGAACGAGCAACAATCGAACTAGCTTCGATCGAACGAGCAACAATCGAACTAGCTTCGATCGAACGAGCAACAATCGAACTAGCTTCGATCGAACGAGCAACAATCGAACTAGCTTTGATCGAACGAGCAACAATCGAACTAGCGTCGATCGAACGAGCGAAGGTTCGAACTAGCGTCGATCGAACGAGCAAAAGGACCGAACTAGCGTGGATCGAACTAGCGTCGATCGAACGAGCGAAGAAAAGGGTTTCAGTAAAACAGCCATAACTTTTGATCCGTAAGTCCGTTTAAGGCCCGTGACCTCTCAAATCGAAGAGAAAAACGTGACGGATCACGCTGTAACCACCCTTTGGCAGGTTAAGGATTTTTCGAAGCCCAAAAACATCATTTTCTATGATTTATTGACACTTTTCAGTATTTTTGGAATTTTTCGCCGCTGATTCCGAATCAAATCATTCACGGTTATCTAGTGATCTTGTAAAATCCCGTTAATTCATTATCGGTTTTGATCATAGACGAGTAAAATCCCGTGAACGTTATTTGATTCAAATCCACAACAACAACAATCACTTTACCCACTAAAGATCCTTGTTTATCATTTCACATCACTTTTGCAATGTCGACTCAACAAGACATTTATGCAGCCGGTTCTGAAAACCGCCCTCCTATGCTTAACAAAGAGAACTATGTTCCATGGTCATCACGTCTTCTTCGGTATGCTAAGAGTAGACCAAATGGAAAGTTAATCTACAACTCCATTATGAATGGTCCTTATGTCAGACGAATGATTCCTGAACCAGGTGATGCAGATCGTGAAGTACCTGTTCCTGAAACGCTTCATGAACAAACCGATGATGAACTCACAGTAGCAGAAATTAAACAGATGGAAGCAGATGATCAAGCTATTCAGACCATTCTTCTCGGTCTTCCTGAAGACATCTATGCTGCTGTTGATAGTTGTGAAACTGCTCAGGAAATCTGGTTACGTGTGCAACAAATGATGAAAGGTTCTGATATTGGAATTCAAGAAAAGAAGGCTAAGTTGTTTAATGAATGGGAAAGGTTTACTTCCACTGATGGGGAATCGATTGAGTCTTACTATCACCGTTTCTCAAAATTGATGAATGATTTTAAGAGAAACAAACACTTTCCTGAAAAGATTGCTAGTAATCTCAAGTTCCTAAACAACTTACAACCAGAATGGAGTCGACATGTTACTATTGTTCATCAAACGAAGGACTTGCATACGACAGATTACACTCAGTTGTATGATTTCTTGAAGTACAATCAAAAGGAGGTTGATGATCAAAGAGCTGAACGACTTGCAAAAACACATGATCCGCTAGCACTCATGGCAAATTCCAACAATCCTTTCAACTATCCAGTGTTTCACCAAGATCAACCATCACCAAGTACCTACATGCAACAACCACAACCCATCAACAACAACTATAACCCACAACCATCATTCAACCAGAACTACATGCAACAACCAATGCCAAATCCCGAAGACATCACAGATCCCACAACCGCAATGAACATGGCACTCGCTCTAATGGCTAAGGCATTCAAACTAAACTACTCAACACCAACCAACAACAACCAGAGAATTTCATCAAACCCTCGTAATCGGCAGATTGCTCAACCGGGTATGAATATGGGTCAAGACAGACAGATGCGGATGGTTGGAGCTAATGGTGGGAATCAGTTTAGACAGTATGCTGGGCAGAATGTTGGGTATCAAAATGTCTGAATGGGTATAATGCAGTACAGAATATCGGGAATCAGGTTGTTCAGAATGCAGTTCAGAATCTGGGTGTTAAGAATGTTGGAAATCCGAATGAGCTTATTGTTGTTCCGGGGATTACTAATCCGAATGCAAATCAGATTGGGAATAGTAATGTTGTAGCAGCACAGGCTAAAGGTAATAGTAATGGGAACAATGAAAATCAGATACGGTGTTACAACTGCAGAGGATTGGGCCATTTTGCTAGGAACTGCACTGCAAAGCCAAGAAAAAGGGATGCTGCTTTTCTTCAGACTGAGTTGTTGATTGCTCAAAAGGAAGAGGTAGGGATCCAACTTGAAGCTGAGGAATTTGATTTCATAGCTGCTGCAGGAGATCTTGAAGAGATTGAGGAAGTCAATGCAAACTGCATTTTGATGGCTAATTTGCAGCAAGCATTAACATCGGGTACTCAAACTGACAACGCTCCCGTCTATGACTCAGATGGATCAGCTGAGGTACACCATGATACAAATTGTTATGATAATGATATATTTTATATGTTTACTCAAAAAGAGGAGTATACTGAGCTACTCGATCCCATTACTGAGCCACGTATGATTCAACAAACTAACAGCAATGTTATCTCTATGGAATCTAGTTTGGCCACAATGTAGGAACAATAGAACAACATCCTGCAACAATTGAGGAAACACGTGCTTATTTTGAATCATTATATAATAATTTGGCAATTAAAGTTGAAAAAGTTAACTCGGTCATTCGTTTAATTGGAAGAAACAATTGTGAATGACCACTGAGCTTGCTAGATAATAAAATCAAGAAAAGTGTTTTGAAAATCAATCAAGGAAAATTATGACAAACTTGATAGGTGTTATCAAAGTCTGTTTTTCAAGAGCAAATGTTCTTACTTAAAAGATAATGCATACTTCCACCTTAAAGTTATGCTAAAACGTTAACGACTTTGAAATCGAGGAAATGCATTTAAATAACAAGCTTTTTAAAGAAAAAATCAACTGTTTTTCTCTTCAAGAAGGAAAAGAAAAAGTTGAAAGTCTGATTTTCTTTATACGCTGAAGACGAGCTTCTTGATAAACAATTCAACTGAGAATAAAATAAAGGAATGTAGATTACATTTTGGTAAAAAAAGGGTAATCGATTCAAAACGATGCACATGCATTAACCTAAGCCAGACTCGTTTTACCATACTGAACAGAAAATGGCTTTGGGTTATCAAAATCCTTTTTATCTCAAGCAAGCTCAGCAGAAACAACAGAGTTTGTATAAAGGCAAAGTTCTATTAGAAAAGCATGATCCTTCGGCTGTGTATGATTCGGAGGAGACACTGCAACTTGCTCAAGATAGTCGCTTAAAATGAAAAATATGGAAGATATAAAAACCAGCAAATTATGCAAAGATTAATCACCTTTCAAAGGTTTTTGTTTCTCAAAAGGCCAAGTCACGTGAAGAGTCGTATTTTTTAAATACTTACAAAACGGTCATTGTTTCTAAATCAATTTCAATACCAAATGAAGAATTTTCGGATGATACTACTCCAAGTGTTGCACAAAAATTTCTAAATGATGGTAAAAAGCCCCCCACCCCATTGTGACTCTTCAACGTGTTGATAAACAAAAAATGACTTTAGATATCCACAATTGGTCGTCTACTGCTCATCAAGAGCTTCACAAAATAATAAAAGCTAAAATTTTCCCTATCGTCAACCAAGTTGATGCTAGAGTTAAAAATTTCGAAATACAATTTTTGAAAGAAGCAGATAAATTTGTTTGAGACTTCAAATCTCTTGCAAAAGAAGCTGATGAATCTCTTGCTAAGTACAAGGCTTTGGAATTTGAAGTTGAACGTCTCTTGAGAGCAGTTGTCAGTCAGGATATTATGTCTATTTATGAAAGTAAATTCTGTAGTAGATACATCTCAAAATCTCAACTGAGCTTTTTTGGACCGTACGAAAGAAAAAACCCCCCCCCCCCCCCCCCCCCCCCCCCCCCCCCCCATACTCCCGAAAATATATCATTAAAAAGGAAATATGGATGCTAAACATATAGAATGATTGGTACATAAACTATGAAGAATGCTAAATATGACAAAATTTCATATGATATAGATTATAGATGACATGCAACAAAATATTGAACGGTTGCAATCTCTGTTAGGGAGATCTCAGGGTAAAAGTGAGGATTACTCTTGTGATCTAATCCCGTGATCATTTTGTCTCAGAAACTAGAAGATGAGAACGTGTCATTAGAATTTCAGGTTCAGAATTATGCAAAAGAAAATGAACATCTTAAGATAACATACAAGAACCTTTTTTACTCTATCAAAGTGACACAGGCTCAAACCAAAACAATAATTGACTCTTTGCAAGACAATTACATGACACGATTTATGAAAATGCTAAGCTAAGAGCCCAGTTATTTGATAAGGTTTCTGAACAAAAGTACATCACATAGGTACAGAGTGATGTGGAATACTAAGTTTACATTGTGGAGTGTAAAAACTCATTAGTATCATTTATAAACGGATAGTTTAGATTCTCAGCTAGGATTAACATTACTAGTTAATGAATATGTATAACGGAAATAAACATAAGAACCAATGTATATTGTGACAAAAAGGTTTTCTTCATTTATTATTCACTCCCATTGCCTTAATTCCTATTTGTCGTACTAGAACGGTTTACCTATAGACTAGTTACAAGGGTCAATTGACTTTAAGGCTACATAACACCATAAATACAAGTCGGTCTAAATCTTTAACAACTTTATGTACAAAACATTCTATGTCTATGATCTCTTTATAATAGAGTCCTTAAGACTTACAAAGGAATCATTTTGTATTTGGAAACTAATTAAATCTAATTAAAACTTTCTAATTTTATAGTGGTAATCTTTGACAAATCTTCATATCTTTTAAGATATATTCTTGAATTCTCCATCTTTGTAGATTCCATTGTATAGACGTTTTGATCCTCTTTTGTTTCATTCTGTTTGTTCTTTGTCTCATCAAATCTTAGACATTCCCAACAACTACTTCCCTATTTGATGTTGACAAAACAAAAACAATGTTCTTGCACAAACAAGTGTCATAATAAAGCCTGATAAATCAAGCTGCCCCAGAAGTGGAGATCATGGATCTCCTGAAATGAATACAATTACTTCCGCTTTAATTTAGATTCATTTGTAAACCTTGACATTGCCACCACACATAATAAGCTGCAAATCTCTGTAATCTTCTTCCCTTTTTTGTCATAATCCAATAGAGGTCTTATGAAAATATACAACTTGGATCTTTACAACTACAAACCATATATCACACTACCAATCCAGCCTTCTAATGACTCAAATTACCCTCCATGACACATAATAAGAAAAATGAATTTAAGCAGTAGAAACTTAAACTAGCAGTAGTAATAATGACTTAGCAGTAGTATCGAAAACCTTCCTCTCAAGTGGTGCATGAACATATCCTGATGGTTAAGCACTTTGTCAATTAAGCTTCCCCTGAAACCAATATGTTAACCATCTCTTGAATCTTCAAATTCTGTAGGCTTTTTGTAATGATTACTGATGGAGAAAACTCAGTATAACAAACTTGATGTAGAAGTAGAATAACCCAAACTTGTGTCTTATGTCTTGTACTATCCACATGACTCCAAACTCATACTGCTGATTATGAGTAGACCTCAATCTCTTAACAAAATCCTCAACTATATGAGACACTGAGCACTACAACGTAACTCCTTTAAGTGATAGCGAATGTGAGCACTGAGCATCATAAGAGAAATCACACATTGCTAGATTTTGCAAGTCTTCGTCAACATCCATTAAGCACGAACAAGTTATCTTCTGCTAAAAGATATAATAAGAACATGCATCCGTGAAACTCCACTTCAACATCAAATAAATGATAAAGAATCGTCTTCGTAACCAATTCTTGCAATTAATCCAAAAACGAGCATTTTAAACGTTTAAGAACATTTAAAATCATAACCTGTTCCAAAAAGTAGAAACCAAAACCAAAAACTTTCTTCCTGTGTGTGTTGTCCGATATCTCCAAATCAACCGAGAAACCAATTACCTCATTGTCCGATATTGGTTAACGCTAGCAGTATAAACTTTCATTACCAGCAGTACTAATTTATCAATGAGCAGTACTAAAAGTAAACTGGCAGTACAAACTTATATGGACGAGCAGTATAAATACTTACTCAATTCTCTTTAGCAGCACTAAGTCATGATACGAGCAGTAGTAACGTGTTATCAAACCCAAAGCTTTCAACACTCACTTCCATTACGCCCAACAAACTGCTTCTATTTCAAGCAGTACTAAAACCAAAACGAGCAGTAGTAACCAAGAATACGAGCATTACTAACATAACAACATAGACTGCTGTTGCTCATTCCAGCAGTACAAATAATAACAAGAAGTACTAGAAGAACCTTGGCAGTATTAATCACAAACGAGTAGCATTTATTAAACCAGTAACTTCTGTCCGAAACATCCTTTATTACCAAACCAATAGAAGCTTTCTCTTGTACCGTTGCTCATACGAACCCTAAGACCTGTGCTTCACTAGCCACAACGACAAGAAACTCACTAGAAAGTCTGTACCAAAAACCTTCTTACTTACTCGAATTAACATTAATTAGGGTTTTTATATACCCTAAATCTTGTACCTTCTTGTGCTCTTGTCATGTATACGCCTGCTTGATTGATGCAAACAAACCCTTGACGAATTAGGGTCCCTGTTGCTTCTTCTTTATACCAAGAAACAATACCAATACTAGCTGCTTCCATCTAACAATACCACGAATTAATCATGGCAACATTAACCTGGTCATTGAACACATACTTTGGCAGCATTAACTCTTCCAATTAACGTTCAAGCAGATATAGTCTTCCCCTTAACTGTTAAAGACTACGAAACCTAAAAGTTATAAACCCTTGAACGCGTTAACACCTTGAAGTCGACAACATAAAACACTTTCTTCTATCCAAGAACAAATTGATGTCGACAACCTGCTGCCTCTTGCACTCTTCTTGCAAAAACAAGATACTCAAAAACAGCATGTACGCTTAGAAGAACACATAAAAATTCATACCTTGTTTTTAGGATTAAGGAAACCCAAATATTTCATTCTGCCATAAATGGTATCCAACATCAATAACAGCCAATACAACCTTGATCTAGAGGACACATAAAATATTTCCTGTTCTTGTTAAATTAGGGCTTGCCAAAAACCCTTGTTTCACTGATTTTAACAATGAACCAAAATAGAAAATCGTACCTGCTGTAACCTTCATAAAGTCAACTAAAAACAACCTTGTAGATCCTAGATCAAGAGCCACCAGGCTCTGATACCAATTGTGGAGTTTGTAAAAAACTCCTTAGATCGTTTATAACTCGAGATTGTTTAGATCTCATCTAGGATTAACAATAACAATGTTCATAGAATATGTATAGCGGAGATAACAGAGATGGCTATTGACTCATGGTCTCAAGCTTTTTCTTACTAAGTGTTTGAATTCTTCTGAGTACCTTTCGGCTTTAGGAGCGGCCATTAGTCGAGCTATTGAGAAGGGGATGCAAGATGGACTTGCGGCTGGTATTGAGCATGGGGCGCATGGTAGAAGTTTGGAGGACCTTGTTACTTATAATCCTTCTGTGGAAGAGGATTATAATGTCGCTTTGCAAGAGCTCCGTTAAGTGGACTTTGCCTTACTTGCCAAACTAAAATCTCATAGAGATGCAAGTGTTGAAACTATTATGAACCTACTTCGCTTGGAAATCCCGCTTGTTGATGCTCCTGGGATGACTGACCTACAACCTGACATGGTCCAACTTATGGTTCATATTCACCGGTCAGAAGATCAAGCGGTCCTTGGTTTAACTTCTCTTTCATTTGCTCTGAGCGTCTCTCATGACAGAGTTAAGCGGATCAGGAAAAATATTACGGAGCATCGGTCCGCACTTGCTGGTGTTTATGTTCCTTTAGTTAAACCTTTGTTTGTCCAAAATTTGACAGGTGCCACTGGCACTTCTGATGTACTGCCGACTGCTGTTGCTACTACAACCGCTTTGTCTACTACGTTCGCCTCTGCGATTACTGTTCTGACCATCAGTGCAGACGAATATATCATAGCGGATACGGATAATGAGGAAAATGTGCAGCTAAATGTTAAAGAGGAAAAACAAGGTAAGGGTGAAGGTAGTGCTGCTGGCATGGTTGAGGTTGAATTTGAAAAGGAGGAGTTAGGCACTACTCCTTGATCTTGTAACTATGTTCTTTTATTTTGGTTGTGTTTGTCACGGTGCTTCCCTTAGCTGGTTGAGCCTGTGACTGTACTTCTTAGCTAGTGTATATATACCGTAGCCGTGTGTGGCCTTTTTGTAGCGGTGTTTTATACTTAGATAAATTTTGTAACATTTTTAACACTTCAGTTGTATAAACGTTATTATTGCTATCTTTTATATTGTAATAGATGTGTTTAATAGGATAGTCTTGCTTGAATATCTTGTGGGTTATTCTCCCAGTACTGGGTTTGCAATACCTCTTACGTACTTTGAGGTAATTGTTAGGTTGCTCATCCTTTTGTTATACGGAATAACATTCATTGGGTCATGCCCTTAATACGTGCGCGTCTTATTCACATACATACATAAATAACTTTGCAAAGTAAAAAGAAAAAAATTATAAGATAAAACTTGTGAAGGTAGCTAATCTTCATTTTTCATTAAACGTTAAAAAACATTACAAAAGATAGAGTAAATCAAATTGTCATTCTTTTCTCAGCGGAGTCCGCGTGAGTGAGGCGCTTACATTCTATAAACATAACATTTCTTGAGGTTGTGGATGTTCCATGTCTGCGGGAGCTGCTTGCCGTCACGGCTTCTTAACTTATAAGCCCCCTTACCTAGTGCGTCTGTCACCTCATACGGTCCTTCCCATTTAGGGCCCAACTTTCCTCCATCTTCCGCGTGGCTTGCATCATTGTTGCGGTATACTAGATCTCCAGGCTTAAAGCTTGTGCTGCGGACCTTCGCGTTGTAGTATTTCTCCATTTTCCTCTTGCTCTTTGCTTCACGAATCACTGCCTGCTCCCTTCTTTCTTCCAACAGGTCCAGATTGATTTCCAGGGCTTCATCATTTCTTACCACATCAACCTCAGCTGTTCTTAGTGTTGGCATGCCAATTTCTGCTAGAATGACTGCCTCCGTTCTGTATGTTAATGAAAAAAGAGTGTCTCCGTTGCTTGACTTGAGCATAGTACGATGTGCCTATAGAATGTGAGAGAGTTCTCCCATCCAGTCTTTGCTCCTTGCATCTAACCTTGCTTTGATCCTTTCTCCTAAGCTTCTGTTGGCCCTTTCTACTAAACCATTTGTCTATGGATGTTTTACGGAAGCAAACCGCTGGCGGATGCTCAACTTTTCACACCAGTCTTTAAATGGATTGTCTCGGAACTGTTTTCCATTGTCTGAGATTATTTCTCGCATGAAATTTTTCAGTCTCTTCTTTCTCTCTCTAAAACTTATTTCTCTCACTAAAACTCTTGATCACTAACATACTTAGATCTTGTTTCAAGTGATCTAAATGCCCTTTCCCCTTATTCCTCATCTCTTCCCTCTCATTCAAGTACAAGAGAAGAACACTCGTATTTGTCAAGAAACGAAGTGTTAATTAGTGATCTCTCCTCTTTTCTTCTAAGTAACAAACCTCTATTGTATTTATCTTGTGTATTTGTGTGATTCGGATATTGTGTAGATCCGATTGTGTAGATCTTGTGAGTGTGTATATCTTGTGAAGTGGTAGATTGGTTCTAGCTAAGATTAGGACTCGACATTTAGCTTAGTGTCGAAAAATAATGTAAGCGACGTGTAAACGGTTTTCTCCGCCTAAAGGGAGCTTGTTGACATAGTGAAATCTCAAGTCGGATACTTGGGGAGTGGAGTAGGGCGAAGAGGTGCTTCGTAGCCGAACCACTATAAAATCTTAGAGTCTTGGTTTGGTCTTTTCTTTCTTTATCTCTTTATATTATTATTATTGTTATCTAGTTTTAGTTTAGATAGTTATTGCTTGTTCATATTGTGAATTGGTTGAACCTATAACTTGGATCTAAACATTTTTGAAAGTAAACTTTTAAAACGTAAAACAAACGTGTAAACTATTCAACCCTCCCTTCTAGTTTCCACAATTGGTATCAGGAGCAAGGTCACTCAAGATTTTTAAAATATACTGTATTTTAAAGCTTGGATCGATCTATGGATTCCGACAAATATCTAGAAGGGCAATCTATACAAAGACCATCACTCTTTGAAAGCAATAGTTTTATTTATTGGAAAAATAGATTCGAGACATATGTTAAATCAAAAGATCTAGATCTTTGGCATGTTATTACCAATGTTGATTTTCAACCTATTGTACAATATCCGGAAACCAAATTAGATGAGGTTATCCCTTTTGAAAAACAAACCAATGATCTCAAAAAGAGACTTGTGAAAAATAATGAAGCCAAAATGATTATTTAAAATGCTTTGCCAAGAAAAGAATATGAAAGATTTTTCATGTGTAACACGACAAAAGAAATTTGGAAAACTTTGTTAATCACCCATCAAGGTAATAGCCAAGTCAAAGATAATAAGATCGACCTTTTGGTTGAACAATATAAACAATTCATCATTTAGGAAGACGAATCTATAGATAGTGCTTTTGCTAGATTTAATACTACTATTACTAGTCTTAAAGCTCTTGATGAAGGTTATTCTAGAATGAACTACGTAAGAAAGTTTCTTAGGGCTCTACACCCTAAATGGAGAGCACAGGTCACGGCGATTGAAGAGTCGAAAGACTTAACGTCACTATCTCTTGATAAACTTATCGAGAACCTTAAAGTTCACGAAATGATCATCAAGAAAGTTTTCAAAATAGTCAAAGCAAAAGTTGAAAGGAAATCTATTTCTTTAAAGGCTAAGAAAGAATCTAGTGATGAAGAGTGTTCGACTTCTGGTAGTGAAGACGAAGAGTATGCCATGGCGGTAAGAGACTTCAAGAAGTTCTTTAAGAGAAGAGGTAGATTCGTAAGACAACCTCGGAATGACAAAAAGACCTTTCAAAGAAGCCGAGACGACAAATACGGCAAAATTGAAAGGAAGTGATTTAGATGCGGAGATCCAAAATCATCTTATTGGAGAATGTCCAAAGCCACCGAGAGACAAGAACCAAAGAGCCTTTGTCGGAGGCTCTTGGAGCGATAGCGGTGAAGAAGATGATGAAAAGGTCAAAGATGAAACGTGTCTTGTAGCTCACGCATCAAGTGAGGTATGTTCTGAATCATCTTACTTTAGTGATGAAAACTCATCAATTGATGATATAGCTTTAGACAACGAATATGATAAGTTATGCAAAATGAGTCTAAAGATAATCACTAAAAACAAAAAGTTAAAAACTACTAGAAATAGTCTAGAAAATGACCTTAGAGAATTAAAAGATAAATTGTCCACACTCGAGAAAAACAAGGGAGTTGATCTCGATTGTGCAAAGTGTCATGTACTTAAAATTGAGAATGAAAAACTCAAAGATGAATCTACTAGATTAAACAAATTTGAAAAGAGTACACATTGCTTAAATGAAATGTTAAGTAATCAAAAACCCTTCGGTGATAAATTAGGTTTAGGGTTTAATTCATTTGAAGCATCATCTAGTGGAACTAAGGAAATAAAATTTGTGAAAGCTCAGAAAAAGGCGTATTCTGATGGAGGTCCCATAAATATGGGCGCCCCCCTAAATGACCAGGCGGCCCCCAAAATAAATATGGGACCGCCACCAGCAACGCCTGGATCTGAGAAAACTGTGTCTTTTCAAAAATCCATTTTGGGTCCTAGACCAAAACACATAATTGTAAACAAGGCCAAAGTTCCCGTTGCTAGTGACAATGAAGTTAAACAATTTTATAAGCCATTGTCAAAACCCGGAGTTAGATTTTTTAAACCCAATTTTAGATCAAAAACTCTACCTCCTAGAAGAGTCAATAATAATTATTCTCGTCCTAAAACACAGCAACCAAAAAGACACGTTGGTCGACAAAACCAACCTTATGGCTTTCCCATAAGTTGGAACAACTTTCCACGTCAAAGTTACATGCCATGGGAAATGTGTCTTCCATTCTCACATCCCAACCAATTGCATCAAATGCAAGGGATGTTTGGCACTAACAACTTTGGACCCATGAGATATTGGGGACCAAATGTTTGAGTTATTGTCTTATATAAATAGATATGCCTTGGAGTCGACTTGGAGCCTGACGAATCGGATGCACATTCGATGGTTACGTTCTGCTACTTCTTATTGTGCAGAACCCCTCCTTCAACAGGAATTTTAGCATTCCGAGAGAAGAGTGTTGCGGGACTGCTTGTATCTTTCTTATTCCTGGCCTTCCAATAATTCATTGTATGGAGATTGCCGACCTTACAACCACATAAGTATCAAAGCAGAGTTGATTGTTCTTCATGCTAATTTTCACAAGCAATGTTATTTGTCTGCCGGCCATATTATTTCGCCGCTAAATCCTAATTAGGGGTGCAGTGTTTGGGACCATTTTGCTTTTAACTTTCGGAAGGAGCTTATTGAAGCAGATGTTCATACAATATTTCCGAAGCTGATCTCCATCCACATACTTCGTGTTATGAAGTGGCACCATACTTCCGCATAAGGATCAATGGTCTTCAACCGACTCTTCGGTCATTATGGGTGGGGAATTGAAATTTTCCAAATATTAGAAGAAATTTGGGGTAATTCTTGCCTTGCCACCCTCTGCCAAGGCTGTTCATCAGAAGCTCAAGGCTTTATCTTTGTCGGATGCTCCCTTTTCTTATTTTACTTTCTGTTGATCTTTCCTGCTATTTTGCTTTATCTCCTTGATCAACATGCGACAACTTCACTTTTTAAACAGCTCTTCTATTTTCTTTTCAGATGCATGATCGTCGGTGTTGTGTCCAACTCTCCGTGGAATTCACAAAATTTGTTGCTATTTTTGTTTCTCGACCGGGTCGTCATCGGAGGTGAGTTTAATTTTCCTTTTCTAGGGCCAGAATTTCATTTTTGGGTTTTTCGAGAGGTGGGTAAACTGTCTTGCCTCCTTTTGACTTTGATGATTCTTAAAGCCTCATTTCTTGAATTTTGTCTGTGTCCGGCATCTTGTTGTCTTCACATGGGAAAAGTTGCCTTCTTCCGCTCCTGATTGCCAGTTGCTACTCTCCTCTGAGGAAAGTTGTGTTTTTCGTCATCATCTCATATACAGTTTTGGGATCTTGTTTGCAAACGCTTGATCAGCTCGGGGTTTGTAATTCCATGCATGATTCTGAGATTCGCATGACTTCCGGTGGTCCTTTTCACATCCCTACTCTCAATCTTGAAACCTCGTACAAAAATCTTTGGGAGACTCCCCTTCCCTCTGCTTGATGTGGTGAATTTTTACAGGGTCTTGATACTTTCTTCTGCTGGAGGTATTAGCCAACTACATGCTTCTTTCAGGTCATCATAAAATTTCTATGGACTCCGGAGGGAGTTCATTCAAACCACACCCTTGGCATTTCCGGGAGTGTGGAATTTTGAACATGTGACACCACGTTGGCATTGCCCACCTTTTTAAACCCTGCTGGCGCTTAAACAAGTTTGAGATGATCTTCGATCTTCACTCCAGGTCATAGTTTTACATGGCTAGCATTGCAGGATCCTTTTTGGTAGATGAAATAAGCGGATGTGAGGAGTGAACGTATCAGTTTCCTCATCTTATAACAAAACCCCCATGGTTAGGACAAGTCCTCCATACTTGACCTTTGCTTCTTAGATTTAGATTCTAGTGTCCCCTGGAACTATCCTCACTTTCTGACATCCTTCCTCCTTTGCCGCGGAGTATTGCTCTTCTATCGTGATGCCCTTAGGCGCGGCTCCGTTTCACCTTGAGCGGGAACTCTGGTAATAGCTTTCGGTTTCTCCTCGGTTGCTGTGATGTGACTGTCGCCTTGAACTACCGGAGTATGCGGACATACCCCTTTCTTTATCACCCAGCCTATGGAATATACCCTTTTCCAGCCTTCTGAACGCCGTTGCGGACGCCTTTTGGTCCGAGCCTCTTCCTGACATCCTTTTTTTTGCTTGGTGCCCCCGATTCGGAGTACTGTGAGATCTCCTCAAAGTTGAGACGAGCTTTGACTTCTTTCAACTTCTCTTGTATTTTCTCTTGGTGCATCTTCTCAGCGAGGATTGGCAGCAACTGATTGTAGTTTTTATCACAAAATTCCCTAAGAGCTGCATCGGATGCGGGCTCATTTGGGTTTTCTTGTAAATTTTCTTTTCCCCTTCCCTCAGTGTTCCGCACAGCAGATGTGTGGGTGGTAGGGGAAGGACCGGAATGTGTGCTCATAGAAAGTATTTTAGGGAACGTAGTTGCGTCTCGGTCCTACGGATTGCGCCAACTTGTTAGTACAAAATATGTTACGGGTTGTAAAGATGGATCTGGATGGTTATTGGGCTGGGCCAATGGGTTAGATCTTGTACTAAACCAAGTGATGAGATCAATTCCCTGCACAATCAAAGGTAAACCGTTAGCCTTACCGTGGGGACGGACCCCACGATTAGACTCCGGCGTGAGAGTAAGTACACATATTTGCTTTAAAGGATATTAGAGTATGTGTGTGTGAAATGTGGTCAGAGAATCGTACATTGTGGGGTGTCAGAGTACCCCTTTTTATAGGTGAGCCAAATATTAGGTTTTCCTCTTATTTCGCTAATTTTTGTTAGTGGCCCGAAGTGGGACCCTTATTGGATATGGATCCGCTTGTAATCGTGACTTGCGGACGTTAATTCCCTTCCGCGGACACTTGTTGGTCCGCGGAAGGTTTGTCATGTCCGGCTTGCTTTCTCCGGGCCGTGCCAATACAGAATTGGGCTTAGTTCTGGCCCATTATACGTCATCAACTATATTGTCAAAAGACTGGAGATATAAGTATACTATGATCACCCAACTCGTATTTGATAAGAAGTTCTATAAGTATTTGAAGAAGAAAAAATACGAGGACTATGAGGGGATTATAGATGAGCTTCTCCATCTTCTTTATGGCGCCATAACTAAATTTGTTTTGTACATGCCATATACCATAAAAGTGGATGTTATTAATGATTGGATTATCTATTTGTCCAAAAAAGGAATTAAGAGTTAACACATTTGGAGCTTGACCACTGTGCGTTGCGTTTGCCATCTGAGTTTGGTGGTTTTCCAAAATTATTGAGGTTGTATTTGTCTAATGTAACTTTTATAGGCTACAATGGGTGGGAGTTTCTTACTCGGTCTCCGTTAGTGGAGATTCTAAAACTCCAGTTTATTGATAACGATGTACTAAAACACGTTGAGATTGCAAAACTTGAAAATCTTAAAAGTTTATCATTATATGTGGTCTGTGTTGAAAATATCTTTCAACTTGCGGGTTCTTTACCAAAAGTTCAAGAACTGACCCTACATTTTTTTGGCTACAAGGTAAGTTTAAGTTGGGTCTTTGAAATTCATTTGACGAAATATTGCAACACGCCTATTAATTCTCTGACAATGTAAATACTATCTAGTTTTGCAGAGTGTAGATATGTGTGACCCCCAAGGCGTCCATGAAGATGATGATAGTTCTTCAGAGGTAGATTTCAGAAGAATGGTACAGTTACATCTTCTTCAGAAAGTGAAGTTAGCTGGTATTCGAGGTTTAGATAGTGAGATTTGTTTGATCAAGTATATACTTGAACGTTCACCCTTGCTAAAGAAGATGGATATTTATGCCGACTCAATTGCAGTGGGAGATTTGAAAGGAAGAAGGAAATTTAAAAAGAAGTTGAGCAAGTTCCGTTTAGTTGAAATAGACATTTTTTGGCGTGAGTATTTTGAACTTGTTCTTTTGTTCTGTCTAAGGTTTGTAAATAGTAGACTTGATTCTTTTATAGCTGACATATTAATTTAAATTTTTTATGCCGATGCTGTCAGGATGTGGAACTTCTTCAATTTCATCATTGCCGATGCAACACAATCAGTTGCATTTTATGGTCTTTGGTTCATGGCAAGATGGATTGCTCGTAGAGAAATTGCAAGGCCACCTGTGTTGCTTTCTGCAGATGAAGGATTAGTAGTAATAACTGCTGGTAGAAACTATAACTCTAACCTCTTTACCTCGCAAAGATATTTACATATTCTTCATTTGGGAATTTACAGAAGGCTTTCAGTACTTTGCATGAATTTGAGATGGCTGTTTTGTTATAATTACCACTCACCTATTGAAGAAGTCTGTGTTAAGGGTTGCAAAGCCGTTCCTCCCGTAATATGGAATACCAAACACCCCCGCCTAATATCCTTCTCATAAGCTCAAAGTTTGATGATTCTTTACAGACATTCAAACATCGGTCGAGGATCAGTTTCGGTCCGTCCACCATACAATTTAAGTGAACTATAAAATGGTAATCTTGGGATATCTTATTGTAAGAGCTTAAAATATTTATGTTAATTTTTGCATCAATTTATTCCCTTTATTAGTCCTAAACACTAACTGCCTAGTAATAACCGATTCTTAACAGGCAACAAAAAATCTTATAACCATTTCATCTTATGTATTACAAAACCAGATTCTAAAGGCACGTTCAGTACTTGAATCAATTCTAGAGGCACGTTCAACCCGTTTAGATAAAAGTGTGCCAATTTAGGTTATTTTCAATATCTAATGCTAAAAGGGAAGCAGGTCGAAATCATCCCAAAGTGTGCTAAATGCATGACAATCGTAAACTGGACGACTCACTCACTACTTCCTTAGTTCCTTGTACAAAGTCTTTTTACTTTCTATCACTACCTCATATGGTGTTCTTATTCACATCACAACTTCACAAAAGCTTCTCACATTATGTTCTAATTCAGTTTCCCCTCTTATAGGTTGTAATGAAATGAAAAGACACAATTTTCTCTATTTATATAACCCGTACTATAATTATCTTATTTTCATATGAAATTAGGGCGTGTTTGGCTTAGCTTCGTTAATGTGCTTATGCTTTTTAAGTTTTTAGCATATAAGCTCACCCACATGTGAGCTCTACCACGTCACGAGTAGTCTCAGCGGTCTGAATACACCTTTCAATTATCTATTTATGATTAAAGATCAGTCCACTCATAGTTGCATTGACTATTTAGAGTAGTCATGACATGCCATATTACTGTATATTTCTAACAGTTTACACATGAACATGTAGGTGTTGTAATGTTGGATGGTCACGATATAAGGACTTTGCAAGTGAAATGGCTAAGAAGTCAGACGAGCATGGTTGGTCAAGAGCCGGTTCTCTTTGCAAACACAATTATGATGGGCAAAGAGAATGCAACTCTCCGGGGGTCAAAAGCAGCGAATTGCATTGGCTCGAGCCATGATGGGAGACCCTAAGATCCTTCTCTTAGACGAACCCATAAGTTCACTAGACGCTGAGTCTGAGACTCTTGTACAACAATTGATCAAATATCTAAAAATAGAACCACTATGGTGATTGCTCACAGACTGGTACCCGTAAGAAATGCTGACAGGATTGTTGTTATGGAACAAGGATCTGTTATCGAAAGTGGAAACCATCAACAACTTATGGACACAAAAGGTACCTACTTTGCTCTCATTAAGCTTGCATCAGAAGCTATATCATCAAATCCTAAATCAGAAATAGGTGAAACGGGACGAAAACATGAAACATCAAGTGATCAAGATCTGCTAAAGTCAAACCATGTGCATGAGATATCGAGGTCAGAGTATATGAAATCAGTTCAAGAGGAAGAGCAGGTACAAACAAAAGAAGGCACCAAACCAAGATCACATCATTTCCGAGGTTTGGAATTTACAAAAACCTGAAGGCGGAATGATATTTATAGGCATAGTTTTGGGAATGGTAGCTGGTTCAATTCTTTCTATTTTTCCATTGGTTTTAGGACAAGGACTTTTTTTCTACTTCAACTCCAATAAGTCAACAATGAAACATGATATCGCAAACCTCTGTTTGGTTCTTGTGGGACTCGGAGTTTTGATTATTCTAGCGATGACAGGTCAACAGGGTTTCTGTGGTTGGGCTGGTTCAAATCTCGCCAAAAGGGTTCGCAATATTCTCTTCTGGTCCATACTTAAAACAAGAGCCAGGGTGGTTTGACTTTGATGAAAACTCAACTGGAGTACTTGTATCACGGCTATCGACTGTGTGAGTTCAGGTCAGTCTTAGCTGACCGATACTCGGTTTTATTCATGGGTTTAAGCTCAGCAGCTGTGGGGTTAGGTGTTTCCTTTTATCTGGAATGGCGGTTGGCCCTTTTGATTACTATTCTCATTCCTTTTACACTTGGTGCTAGCTACTGTAACCTGCTCATTAACATCGGACCAAAGTTGGATAAAGCAACTAGAATCGTTTCTGGTGCAGTATCAAACATTCGAACAGTGGCAACTTTTGCAACTCAAGAAAAGATAGTCAAATCTTTTGATGAATCTTTATCGAATCCAAACGCAACGTCTGTTAAAAGATCACAAATCACTGGGATAGCATTAGGGTTCTCTCAAGGTGCAATGTATGTATCTTATACAGCCATTCTGTTCTACGGGGCTTACCTTGCGAAACAAGGCCACACAGCGTACGGGGATGTGTACACAAGATCGTGATTCTTGTTTTGAGCTAGTTTGCAGTTGGTCAACTCGCGGGTCTTGCTCCTGATACCTCTTCGGCATCTACTGCAATTCCTGCTGTATGTATTTTTTGCATCTCCTCATTTGAACTTGTATGTATTTTTTGATGTAGAGCCGTTGACATTGCTTTTAGCTTGTTTGTGACCTCTTTAAATGTCGGTCTGTCATCCGGATTATACGACCAGCACTATTCCATTAAACTTCTGTAAATGTTTGCATATGGAAACGATGTTTCAAATGGTTTGAAATTGCTTGAAATCCCAAGTTTCGCTGTGACACGTAGTCTCAAACCACATATCCCATACAATCTCAAGGCTCTTCTGTAATTGTCTTTACTACAAGTTTGCATCATGATTGACAGATTCTTTATTGGCTAGAAGTAATGTTTATAGATTCAAGTTTATGAGTTGTAGTCAAGTAAAATCATGTGAAATGCAATTGTAAGCATATGCTCTTTCACGTGAATGCGTCCAAATCTCAAGTATACATTTACAGTAAGCGTCAACACAACAAAAAAAAAACACCTATTGGTCCTTAAGTCTTGGTTTCTCGTTGTAATCTACACAGCGTAGTAATTCCCTTTTACAAGATGGTAACCCCCAAATTAGTAGTTCCCAATTACCATCAAAAGTTGCAAAACCAATATGCAAAAATATCACAAAAAACGCAAACACCAACAAATAGAAAAAGTCCATGCTACTGAAAAAACACAAAAACAACCAACATTTTAGCAACAGAAGTCAAGACACAAGCAAAGAATATGAAAACCAGAATTTTCTATTGCATCTCTCGACACAACTTTTGGAATGCCGGAAAAGCCTATTAGACACAACACAAGATTTGGTAATGTATCTGCTTGTATCCCTTTAACATAGTTTCACCCCTCTTCCCCCCAAAAAGGTGTTGAGGGAGGGAGGAACGCCGGGGGGTTGGGAGTGGGAGATGGGGGGGAGGGGTGTGGAGAAAGAAGAAAAAAATCCCCTTTTTAAATAAAATCTAAAAATGACTGCCGTAATTTGGCTGAAATGTTTTAGGAAAAAGAATATCTTGCCTTCCCCTATTTGGTGGGCCCATTTTACTCCCCTTTTTTTCCGATATTGGTTTTTGTAGCCCCCCTAGCCCCCCCCCCAAGTTTCGAATTGCCCTTTGCGAAAGATTTTAGATCTGCCAACAGCGATAAGGGAAAACCCACACTAAAGGTAACGTTTTTCCTTGAAACTTGAAAGCCTGAAAAGTTTTTTAAAAACAAACAAGAGAATGGTTCATTTGAAATCTACCTAAAGCAAAACCCGAAAACTCCTCAATTACCCACAAAAGAAGGACCCATATAGATTAACAACTTAAAACATTTCCAAAAAAAACTATAAAAACCAGTGCAAAAGACCACTTCTTAGAGTGCCTTCCCTCCAATGGCAATTTTATTTTTGAAAAAGTAAACAAGTTTTTTTTAAAGAAAATAACAGCATATTCATCCAAATAAGGGAAAAATGGACACTAAAAAACCAGGGAACAATTTAGAATGCCCTTCCCAAGATCAAACAATCCCAAATGAAGGGTGTTTTTGAAATGTAGGTTTTCCCACTAAAGGTAAGTTGTGCACCCAACCCAGGGCCTTAAGACCACTTGAATAAGAATTATTTTGGTTGAAAAGATACCGATTACCTCCCCCCTTAGGAATTCCCACTAGAAGGCCCCCTTTAAAAGGTAAAAGAAAAAACGCCGAGTCCCCCCCTCAAAGAAAAGTAAAGAATAGAAACTGCAAAGGCGAAATAACTCCACTCATCAACAGCATTGCCGTACCCATCCCGAAATAAAAGCATTTAGTGCCTTAACTGCGGAGGAAATAAACCCCAGCTGAAAAGCCCCCAAAGTGGACTGGTAAAAACAAGTAAGTTTTTTGACACCCAACCTTCAATTCCAACCTTTCTGAGACAACGCCCAAAAGTGCACTTTTATTGCCTTCCCCCCTGGGAAAAAAATGTACAAAACTAAGGCCTTCTAAAGTAAATATTTCCCACCACCTAAAAACGACCCTAACCGGGACAAAACCACACCCCCGTTTACCCAAATAAGAAAGCAAGTTAACTTTACTTTTTGTATTGAACCCCCCGACCTTCACTCCAACCCAACCCTCCAAAAAAAAACCAATATTGTGGCAAAATCCTAATCAGCCAAAACTCAACGTGTGGTGGTGCCTATTTCCCTCACAGGAGGTAAAAACCCCCAACCTACTGGAGCTTAGCCAAAAAACTGAGCCCTAAAAGAGAGCCCCCCAGAGCCGCCCCCTCACCCCCCCTTTCCGAATCCATAGTTATTTTTTCCATTGCCGGGGCCCTAAGATTTGGGTGGCGAAAATGATAAAAGGAGAGTAAGAAAAGCCACAGAACCAAATAGGAAAAACCAGAATAAAAAAAGAATCGTGTATGAATTCTAATTTGCTTGTTTAAACAATTCTGTTTTTAGTTTTTCCAAAATTTGAACAAATGGGATTTGTGAGGCCAATGGTAAACCAAATCTTTTGGTATATATTTTTGCTAATCAATAAAATGATTTGTTATAGGTTTTTATATAATGTGGGGTGATTTTGAAAATTCCCCTGTGGGAAATGTAAAAACCCCCCCAGACCTGTTAAGCGTCCAGCCCTTTAAACCAGCCCAACCTCCAAAGGAAAAGAAATGTGAAACCCAAATAAGAAATGTTTGGGGAAAACCCATTATTTTAAGAAGAGTACCTGGAAACCAATTTAAGGCAATACCTGTTGCTACAAGCAAAGCCCCTTCAGATGGGAATAAGCCCACTGGAAGGCAAATTGCTCCCTCCACTTACTTAGAGAAGTTAAATCCCTTTTAAACATAGGATCATGGGAACCTAACTGAATATGGCCCCCCAAATAAGAACTACCCCCTAAAAAAACTACCCCCCCGAGTTGCCCTTAAGTTCCCCTATCTAGCCCCCCCAAATATAAACCACTAATGGTCCCTCACCCCCCTAGGAATTACTGACCATAAACCTTTAAGATCGACAGGCAGGTTTTTCCAAAAGGTGATTCGCACTGGAAATTTTTATTTGCATTGCAATAACTAACCGGAACCCTTCAGGCATCAATCCCCAATCACCGTAAATTGAATGGTGTTATTGACAGGCAAGTACAAAAAATTGTCCCAATGGTAATCCTGGATTCACAGGAAGGCTTCACAAAGAAACATAAAGACCCGGTTTGGATCGTGCCCGCGGCTAATTATACAACTTTTGGTGGGAAAAAAAGTTATTGGGTACTGGTGGAGATTTTGGCAAAAATGAATGAGAATACTGCCAAGCACATCGTTTTGGCTAATGGATTGAAATAAAAAAACGGGGCGCACAACTATCCATGCTTCTCCGAGTCCTATTAATGGTTTATTGGAAGGACTCACAGCACAAACCTATTCTCAGTAGAGAAGGAACCAGTTTTTGTGATGGAGGGATTAATTTTATGAAGTTGCCAATTCCGAACAGCAACACATTGATTACAAATTCGCAAACTCAAGATAATGGGGTGGGAATTCGCACTCTTGTTACATTCGCAACTCAGATATGGTGGATCTCCTCAAAGGTTCACGGACTACCAACCTGTACTCCATCTCACTGAATGATATGATGTCAGCTTCACCAGTTTGCTTGCTTACAAAAGCCTCTTCAACGAAGTCATGGTTATGGCATCGTCGGTTGAATCATCTGAATTTCGGGACCTTGAACGAATTGGCTCGAAATAATCTAGTCAGAGGTTTACCCATGCTGAAATATGACAAAGACCATTTGTGTCCATCTTGTCAGCTAGGTAAAAGCAAGAAAGCATCACATCCACTAAAGGCGGAAAACACCAATACTGAAGTTCTCCATACACTACATATGGACCTCTGCGGACCAATGAGAACGGAAAGTATCAACGGAAAGAAGTATGTTTTGGTGATAGTGGATGATTACACCAGATTTGGATGGGTAAGATTTCTTCGAACAAAGGATGAAACTCCTCAAGTGATTGAGAAGTTTATTGTGAAGACTCAACGAGCCCTTTCTCATGAAATGAGCGTACCTTGGTCTCCACAACATAACGGGGTTGTTAAAAGACGGAACCGAACTCTCATGGAAGCTGCTCGTTCTATGCTCATCTTTGCGAAAGCTATACTGTTCCTATGGGTTGAAGCTGTAGCCACTACGTGTTATACCTATGGAAGCTGCTCGTCAACTATGGCTCATCTTTGGCGAAAGCTCTACTGTTCCTATAGGCTAAAAGCTGTAGCCACTGCGTGTTATACACTCAATCGATCTCTTGTACACACGCTTCACGGGAAGACCTATTATGAACTGCTGAAGGGAAAGAAACCTAATCTACAATACTTCCGAGTGTTTGGATCTCTGTGTTATCCTACCAATGACTACGATGACGTTGGTAAACTCAAGGCGAAAGCAGATATAGGTAATAATTTGTTGGACATGCAACCCACCAAAGAAGGCGTACGAATCTACAACAACGAACGCGCAAGATTCAGGAAACCGTTCATGTTACCTTCGATGAACTTACCGAAGGTTTGACGTCTGTTCAAACCAGTTCAGGCCTCGCACCTCAACAAATGACTTCTGTGCCAAACAGTACAGAACTCGAACTTACTGCTTTACAGTCAGGTCGAAGCCGTTCTGCACTAGTTAAAGACCCAGAACCACCTAGTGTCCCTCCTACAAAGAAACAGGTAGACGATTTGTTTCAATGGTTTGATGATGATGAGAGGTGATTCCGAACCTCCGGTTTGTTCGATAACTCCGGTCAAATGTTCCTGCTGCCGCGGCACCCGAGAATCCAATGGTTCACCTTCCACAACAGTTATCTCAGAAGGCGCTCCTGCAGTTACTGAAAGCCTCTTACCTCATCAAGTACCTCTACCAGACACTAGTGATTCTGATGTTGAAACACTGTTCGATCACGTTGACAGTAATGTGTTTGACACTTATAATGCTCCTGAAACCGATTCAGAAGCATCTCCTTCCAACTCTGTCAATATCGATGTTACTCCCAACAACCAATTACCTCACGTGCAAAAGTGGACTCAAGCACATCCGCTTGAGAACATCATTGGGGATAAAGATCGACCTGTATCTACCAGGAAACAGCTAGAAATGACCGATGTGTGTTTTCTTCAATGCGGAAAACACCAATACTGAAGTTCTCCATACACTACATATGGACCTTTGCGGACCAATGAGAACGGAAAGTATCAACGGAAAGAAGTATATTTTGGTGATAGTGGATGATTTCACCAGATTTGGATGGGTAAGATTTCTTAGAACAAAGCTTGGTATAATCAAGGTCTTATATATGAATGTCGTTGAAGAACAAAGCTCGGTTAGTGGCGAAAGGATATCGTCAGGAAGCTGGTATTGATTTTGAGGAATCATTTGCTCCGGTTGCTAGATTAGAAGCGATCAGACTCTTCATTGCTCACGCAGCAAGTATGAACATGGTCATCTTCCAGATGGACGTGAAAACCGCCTTCCTCAACGGCGAACTGAATGAAGTTGTCTATGTTAGTCAACCAGAAGGATTTGTAGATCCAGAGCATCCATCAACCAATCCAAATATGCTCAGGAAATCTTGAAAAAGTTTGGTTTTGACTCCTGCACACCCATTGACACTCCAATGGCGGAGCGTCCCAACCTTGATGAAGATAAGGGAGGAAAGCTAATTGATCCTACACGATTTCGTGGTATGGTTGGCTCCCTTATGTATCTTAGTGCATCTAGACCTGACATAGTATTTGCTGTTTGTATGTGTGCACGATACCAGGCTAAGCCTACTGAAATGCACCTTACTGCTATAAAGCGGATCTTTCGATACCTTAAAGGAACCATTCACATGGGTCTGTGGTATCCGAAGGACTCCGGCTTTGAACTAAAAGCTTTTGCAGATGCTGACTATATCAAAGAGCAGGTTGAAAGGAAAGTTGTTGAGTTGTATTTCGTGGAGACAAAATACCAACTGGCTGACATCTTTACGAAGGTATTACCGAGAGAGCGCTTCGCAACACTACTCCCACTAAAGGAACTACAGGATGAGTCTATTTCCGAGTAACAACGTGTTTCACATTGTATCATGTATATGCTAAAAAAAATAAAAAAAATAAAAAAAAATAAAAAAAAAATAAAAAAAAAATAAAATTCAGTTTAGAGTAGTATGGCTTGCAGTTATTTCAGACTGTAACCCGGTCTTAACCCAGAGACTTAATGTACGTTTCAGTGCATTATTTCTTTCACAGACAAGAAGTTGTCTAAGACCCAAACAATTTTTTCTCATAAACAACCTGTTTTATCAAACATGTTCGGGTTAACCGAATCAAACATTGACACGGGTCATTGTTTGAGGGGGAGAATCAGGTATACTAACAGTTGTTGCAGGTCAAAAGGACGTACTGTTGCTGATTCTATTGCTGAAAGATTGACACGACCAACCGCTTACAAGTTCAAGACAGATTGCAGTATCATTCCTGTCTGGGTATTCTAAAGGTCTTGTTTCAATTGCTCACTTGATATTTGTGCTATTTCACCTCACCTCATACTTTGAGGGGGAGATTGATACATTTTAAGTCCATTCTAGATCAAAACCATTCACAAGTTTCATACTTTTGATCGGGGGAGAAAATGTGACTTAAACATGTAAAACGGATAATTAATGATTCGATTGATTCTAAAATGCTAAGTCCTATCCATGCATGTGCTAAACATCTTTCGATTATCGACGCACATGTGTAGGGGGAGCATAAGTGTTAATATGATCAAAAATGTCAAGGTACCAAAAGTTTGTGTTATACACACGTATCTTGATAAATGACAAAGAATCTTTTGTTTCATGTTCGTGAAAGTGATCTTATGGAATGCTGAGGAAAGAGATGTTGTACCACCAGGGTATTCGTATGAATGCTCATGCCTGGTCTTCGGACTGCGCCCACTAGTGAAGTGGATTTCCATAAATGTACTTGTACAAGTTTGGATTTCCCAAGGCACTTCATATCTTTCGGGATATATTTCAAAACATCATCAGAAGCATTCTGATTTAAACTTTCGTTTGTGCCCCAAACAAATTTTATAAGCACATCGAATGTTTTTCAAATCATTTTTGCCACAGGCCTTCTACGGTACTTAATTGTATTAAGAAGTAAAACGCTGAAAAAGGAATTATACGGTATAGTCAGCAGATAGTAACTGTACTGACTCACTCTTTACCATTCTATTAGTAGAAATACTTATAGTGTGTTAGTCTTCGGACATCTGGTCTAGAGAACGGCGAACATTAGGGAATCTGATACTTAGGTATTAGAGGAACTAGCTTGTCACGTGCCGGAAAACCTGTCAAGAAGGTTCTTTTAATGAATCTATCTGATCACAGGTGCAGTATTCATACTGTAATCATTGATCCTCACGGAATCAGAGGTTAATGTAACCGACCAGATTGAGTATCGTCTATACTCGGTCCCTTCAAAATATAAAACCTTTGTGTGTTCACAAAATGTTTTTCTAGAACACATTAAGTGGATTTTACATAACAAAATGTTTTTGTTGGTGACTAAATTGTTCTATCATAGCGAATGACGACTCAAAGTATCCGATGCAAGACATGCTCATATCCTTACTCACATATCTGAAGAAATCAAGAAAGTTTACATACAAAGCTTCCGCACAATCTCTGAAAATCAATGTCTTCTTCAAATGCTAAACGTTATGGAGATTAGAAGAAGATACATCATCAAAGCTTTCCAGATTCCAACAGATATGAGCATGTGAGACTAAAGATCAGCGTATGGCAAAGTCAAAGTGAAAGAAGATCACAAAGTAATTCAGAGAAGTAAAGCTTAAACAAGTCAAAGATCAAGATCAAGTCATCACATCAAGTTCTGAAGATCATGATCAAGGTGTTAAAGATTGAATTACCAAAGCACAACAAGTGAAGTACCCTATCAACAACGAGCTAAAGAGACAAGCACGAGTGAGCTTCAAACAACTTCTCATGACCTCATCTAGGGGGAGATTGTTAGGATCACATAAATGGACCCGAACAAAGAAGCTTCGGTCACTCGAAGATACAAGACAAAAGTCTAGCTCGAAAGACAATGTAAATTAATGTAATTGGGCATTTATTGAAAAAGCCCGAAATGGCCCATTCAAAGCCCATAGGGGCCGGCCTCTTTAGGTCTTATTGTAAGGCTATATAAAGCCTTTTTTATTTTCATTTTTAGGTTAGCTACTCCATAATACTTTTCATCTTTAGGGTTTGTAGCAACTCTTGTTTCTTTCAATCAAAAAGTTCTTTAATGTTTAATCTTTTGTGCTATTGATCTTGTGATTAATCTATGGAATGATCTAGGGATCCTACATTTATGTATTTAGTGAGTAATAAAAATGTTTGAGGAAAATTATAGGTAAAGTAAGCATTTTCTAGTTAGGATTTGTGTGTAACCAATTAAAGGTTTTCAACTAAATATGTAATAAATAATTTGAAATATACATATAAATATATATATAAAATTCCAGCCAAAAATAATAATAAAAATATATATTAAGGGTGTGTTTGGATCGGCACAAGGAAGGTCATTTTGAAGACAATTACCATACTTTTTGGAGCTGCCAATACCTGTATTGCCAGTTCTCCACCGTGCTGGACAAGTACTCCTTCGATGTCCTTAACACCCACTCTGCATGGGTCAAGGCTTCGAAGGAAATTGCTGGTCTTATGCTTATGACCATGGAGCCAGATATCCAAAAGAATCTGAAACAACTTGGTGCATATGATATGCTAAAGGAACTGAAAACGTTGTATGCACAATAGGCAGAGCAGGAACTTTTTTAGATCGTGAGAGAATTTCACGCGTGCAAACAAGAAGAAGGACAGTCTGTAAGCTCGTACGTTCTCATAATGAAGAGTTATATAGACAATTTGGAACGTCTCGGTCATGCCATGACTCAAAGCTAAGCCGGTTTAGCCTCATCTTGGTCTCTCTAAGAAAGGAATATGACAGTTTTGTGAAAAATTACAACATGCATTGCATGGGAAAGACCATGACTGAGTTGCATGCAATGCTTAAGCTACATGAGCAAACTCTACCACCAAAAGATGCTGCACCTGCACTTCATGCAATAAGAGCAGGAAGGGTCTAGAAAAAGCAAAAGAAGAAACTGCATAAGGCTGCTAAGGGGAATCAAGGGAAAGAGAAAGCAAAGATGAGCTATGCACATGTGCCTGCGCCATCTTTTTCCCCTAAACCCAAGAATACTCCACCACCCAAGAAGGATAATCCAGCGAAGGACGCGATCTGCCACCAATGTGGTGAAGTAGGAGGTATCATTATGATGACGGAATTGTATACCCGTTGATATCTTGTCAAGTTGATGAAAAATAAGAAGCTATCTCAAGGAGCTAGCACTTTAGGTATTTTCCCCGAGATAGCTCCTTGAGATAGCTTCTTCTTTTTCATCAACTCAGCGAGATAAATGGGACAATTCCTTCTCCAATGACCAACTTCACCACATTGGTGGCAGATCGCGTCCTTCGCAGGATTATCCTTCTAGGGTGTTGGAGTATTCTTGGGTTTAGGATCAAAAGGTGGCACTAGTACAGGTGCATAGCCCATCTTTGCTTTCACTTTCCCTTGATTCCCCTTAGCAGCCATATGCGGTTTCTTCTTTTGGTTTTTCGGGACCCTTCCTGCTCTTATTGCATGAAGTGTAGGTGCAGCATCTTTTAGTGGTAGACTTTGCTCATGTAGCTTAAGCATTGCATGCAACTCAGTCACGGTCTTCCCCATGCAATGCGTATTGTAATTTTGCACAAAACTGTTATATTCCTTACTTAGAGAGACCAAGATGAGGCTCACTGCAAGGCTTTGAGTCATGGCATGACCAAGACGTTCCAAATTGCCTATATAACTCTTAATGTGTAGGTAACTGTCGAAGATGACATGACTACTGTAACAATAAAATTAACTTATATAAGTATAATATATAAGACATGTATAGTAATATATGTAATATAATATAAGTATGTATATAGATTATGTAAGCAGTCAATATACACAAATAGTGTATGTATGTCCCGTGAAAAACTTTTGTATGATGCAATGTTTGAAAACGGGTATAGTCCAAGCAAAACATTTGACCTGGTTCTCTATAACCTGGCTCTGATACCAATCTGTAACACCCACAAACAGGGTCGCAGTGGAATAAGGGTTTGAGAGTGTTACTTCATAGATCAATAGCACAAGATATGAGAGAACGACCTCTAATGAGTCGTTTGAAAATGATACATTAGATTAAATGAAATTGTTTGTTACAAAAGCACAAAGCTTAACTTGTTCATCCTTAAAAATGTAAAGATTTTAATACATAACAAATATTTCCCAAATGTAATGCACACAAATCTTTATGCAATATGACTCCCAAAATGACGACACCCAATGTATCCTTGACCTTGTACCTTATTGACCTGAAAAAACATGCTTTAAAACGTCAACACAAAGTTGGTGAATTCATAGGTTTAAGTAATGTATAAAGTAGGACCACAAGATTTCAAAGTGTAAGACATGTAACACATACAATACTCAAAATGTAATTACGCCTACGCTAAGCTCATGACACTAAAGCTACAACATGTATGTATGTGCAAATTAATGCCAATAATGTGCCCGTGTAGATGTTCAACCAGCAACATCCAAATCTGACATGGTATACGTTCGTTAGTACGATTCCGCCGAAACTAGTGAGCGCTACTCACCCGAATAAGGATGTCAATCTCAAATAGATTTATTCATAACATTCGCGCTTACTTCCAGTAATTAACAGTTCATGATTCATAGGCATAGTGGGTTATAGCTACTTAGGCAAACTCGTAATTTGTTTAAAGTGTACTTGCGTCCATATGTAAAACAATGCATGTTTCTCACCCTAAGAATTCTAAATCATTGGAATTGTATAAAAATGAGGCTATCAACTCGCCTCAAGTGAATGAATTGATTATATAAATCAAATATGTAAATCGTCCCGTGAAATCCGAATGCAACCTAATTATTTATAAGACGTATGAGTATAATGTATTTAATATAAATACAACATATAAATTATAGAGTTACATCACCACCTAATAGTTTTTGTTTAGTTTATAAAAGTCAAAACCATATTTAAATCGTACTTGTTAAATAAATGTTTAAGTATTTGTATTCGTAAAAAAATATTATTGTTTGTCCGGCAATTGATTATTTATTAATAATACTTGATTTAATATTTTTATTATTTATATAATGATATTATATAAATAGTTTAATTATTTTATAAAATAATATTTATAAAGTTAAATATATATATATATATATATATATATTATAATTGATACTACAATATTTCTTAAGGTTTTTATTGTCCAAACGGACCCGAAAACACTCGTAAACCACTTTTTACATTTCTAACAGATTGTTATATTTTTATAAAAATTACAGAAAATTGTTTATAAAAATTAATTAGTTTTTGTAATTTCTATTTATCCGAAACTTTGAAAACTCATATCTTGCTCATTTTAACTCCGTTTTGCTTGTTCCTTATATGTATGAAATCGTAACGAGATAAACTATCCAAATAAAGTACTCATAGATTTTATAAAAATCTGTGCCAAAACATTAAACTCAAAACAGTTTATAATTTTTTTTTATAACTTTAAATCTTGCAAAAACTCATAACTCTTTCGTTTTAATTTTGTTTTTAGATTTCTTTATATGCACGGTTTCCTATTGAGATGGTCTAACCTAATAAAATATTTATATAATTTTATCAGATCCAAAACAGTTGCAGTTTTTATAAAACTATTTTTATAAAAACACTTTTATATATTTAATTATCGTAATCTCGTAAAATTCATAACTTCTTCGTTATAGCTTCGTTTTTCAAGTTACTTGTATGCTTGGAATCCTCATGAAAAGTACTATTTAAATTAGTATGGTTTATATTTTATAAAAATTTGAATCTACTCAGAATAATTAAAATAGTTCGTATATATATGTATGGTTTATAAACTAGTTTTATAAATTATTACTTGATTAAATTTGTACAAGTCCTCTAAATTAATTAAAACCACAAATCTTGCATATTTTAGGTCCTCAAGTTCATGTCCACTATTATTGTCCAAATAAAGTGTCCTCATAATTATTTGTATATAAACTTTATAAATAAACTATTTAACAATTAATTTATAAACTAAATCTATAACTTAGCCAACACTTATATAAAGTATTTTCTTATGTTCTATCATATTTTTTTTATCATTTCATCATACGAATAAATAAATTCGAATCATGTACATGCTTATTTTATTTTATAAACTCATAAAACAAACCCTAGGTGGTGATTAACAATATAACACTTATGTAAATATGAAAATGAAATGCTTAACAAAGATTAGGGATTATAATGGACCTTGTGATTGAATGAAAAGTAAACCCTAATCAAAAACCCTGTGTAGAAAACCCTAACTTTCTTATGAAAACCCTAATTTCTTGCTTAAATCAACCTTGATTAATTAACACCCAAGCTTCCAAATCACCTTGATATACCTTATGTATTATACCTAAGAACATTTGTATACTTGAAATCTTTGTAGAATAAAAACTATAGAAACCTTAGTCTAATAATCTGAGCCGTGGGGTTAGATGAAGAACAAGAGAGTGTTTGAAAGTTTACTTGTGAAATAGAAATGTGTGTAAGTCTTCCTAAGACTTTCCTTATGTAGCTAGAAGTATTGTGCTAAACCTTGGACTAGGGAGTGGTATTAAGTACATGGTGTAAGGTGCTCTCCTCCTCCCTAGGAGGAGGGAACGATTTGGAGGGGCAAAGGGTACAAGTGATGTGCCAATTTAGGGAAACTCGGATTTAAGGTTGTACATGAGTTGTTTAATAACTAGAAAGAAGATACTGGTGGGGATTTATAATTTATTTGTGTTCCATTCTTTGTATATCCGGCCATAAGGATGATTATAAGTGTAGGATAATTAAATTTTAGGTATGGGGTATAATAGTGGGTATTTATTTGAGTGTAGATAGGTATAGGTGCTTCCGTGTATGCCTAAATGTATTTTATTGCAAAACGTAGACATTTTACGCAACCAATAAAAATAAAATATGAAAAGTTATAAATTATCCTCGTAATAATTATATAGCACTTGCTTGACGTAAACTTTTACTTGTTTGATGTCTGTTTACGTTGAATGTTGATTTTTGGTTTACCCGATTTAACTAAACGATGAAAATTAAAAGCGAATGCGTAAAACCCTAAAAATAAATAATGGAAAGAATTGAGTCGTAAAATGACCTGAAATAACGGATTGTTACAATAATGATGATAAAAATCGATATCAAACAATCTTCAGAGGATTTATCTATCGAACCGCTACCTAATGTAATAAATACCGATGTTAGTGCCAATGCACAAGGGTCAAATAAACTTTTGAAAATAGGTCATGATACATCAAGTAAATTTTTCAAAAATGAAACTTTTTTCTAGGAATTATGTGTTAATATTGTGACTTGGAATTATCTTACTGACGGGATGCTAATAAATCTTATTAAAAATTTATATGTACGATTTGGCATCCCGTTCGACCCTAAGTTGTTTTATAAGGATGGGACTTAAGCTGGAAGCAAGTCTAACTTAAAGAATTTTTTGTAAACAAAAGTGCTTGCCGAGAGACAAACCGGAATGTAATTTTCAATTTTGTTAGAGTCTGTCTTCCCAGACTGTCTATATGGCGTATCCAACCTCAATGGATACGGTGTATTGACTTTCTAGACGTTACCTAGTCTTTAATTTTCTGCACACGTTATTATCAGTTCAGTCTATACGGCGTATTTCTTAAATGAATACAGCGTATTAGACGACTGACCCCTACCTTAGATACTTTTTATAGGATTCAATACGGCGTATCTTGGTTTATAGATACGGCGTATCGACTTCTTATACCGTTTTAGGTTTCTAACCAAAACGAATATCGGGAGATAGAATTTGCAAATTGTTTTCTTATGCTTAAAACAAGACATTCTGAACGAAAAGACAAATTTGGTGGAATGCTTATTTTAATAGGAATTATACGTGTGTTATAGTCATGCTGATATCCAAGCACATTTACAACACAATCTTGCTCATAAACGCAACAGGGAGGATCATACCGAGCAAATCCCAGGGGTGTTTTTTGTTTTAATTCTTTAAATTCTTGTTTTTCATGTTTTATTTATACAACGAGGTCGTTGTATATTTCAAGTGGGGGAGGAGAATTAGAACGCTTACTTGTCTATATTTTTACAATAATATGTGATAAACACCTTTTTAGGGGTAATTATATATCAAATAGTGGTATAATATTAATCAAATATAAAATCCCCGCAAGTCAACCTAGTCAACCCTTTAGGAAAAAGGTCAACAAAATCACGGGTATGATATAAATGATTCCGGGCAAGTGATCACCCGGGTCGTTCTTCCGTACGAGGAATGCAATGGAGAGTCGAGAGTCGGTTTGATATTTGATGTTTGAATAACAAAGATTTGATTGGGTTTTCTACATCTACAGGAAAAAGCAATTAAAAGGCAAGCTAAACTAAAAATGAAAGCAAATACGAAATTAAAAACGTTAACGGGAATCCTAAAACGACATGACTTAAAACCTAAATTATCAAAATTTAATCCCAAAATTATTTTTTAACTTTTTATAAATCCTAGATGACTAAAATTCAAGAACAAGCAAAGGCAAACCTAAAACGAAAGCATTTAAAGTGAAAAAACGAAGAAAAATGAGAACGGGACCAAATCTCGTTCTTTAAACAACCAAATTCTAAAATTTTAACCCTACAAAAGCAAATTTAATTTTCCTAAGTCATAAATGATAAAAGAAAATTTAAAAAAAAATTATATTTTTTTGATTTTGATTTTATTTATTATGAATTAAAAATAGTTTTACACTAAATAAAAGATTAAAAATAGTAAACTAACTAGGAAAATTCTGAAAAAATCACGAAAAGTACTTTATACTATGCTAAATCTAAGAAAAATAAAAACTTGAAAGTTTGCTTAACAGATAAGCTGGAAATAAGCAAAAGAAAGCTGATAAGCAAAAAGGCCTAAAAGGTGATATATATTAAATTGTGCATTCATTTGCCAGATGGCCCTACTGGTGCTAATAGTTAGTGTGTGTGTTGTTTGGGATGTGTGTGTGCAAAGGGAGAGGTCACAGGTTCGATCCCTGTGGCCTCTCCTTTTTAACAAACTTTTTTATTTTTTATTTTTTAACACTTATAAAATAAGCAAAAACAACAAACTTTAAAAAAGCAACTTTTACAAAACATGGAAATAAGCCAGCAATAAGCCAAAGAAAGTTGACAGTTTAAGCTTTCCAACACTAAGTACAAAGGGGGCTAAATTTTTTGGCTTATTTAAACTTAACTAGCACTTTGAAAAGGCAAACAAGCAACCACAGATAATATGCTATATCTAATAAGCATTTGAAAACAAAAATAAGAAAGAAAACAAGCAGAAAAGCAATAAGACAGATTGTGTAAATAAAACAGTTTACAAAGGCTACTTATCAAATTTAAAACTAAAAATAAGAACTAATAAGTAGTTAAAAAGACCAATAAGCTAAAAAGAAATGATAACCTAGACCTAATAAGAAGTTGTGAACAAAAATAAGAAAAGATAATCAGCTGAAAAACTTTAAGAAAGCATATAAGCCTTTTGGCTAAAACTGTTAGCCAAACAGCCAAAGGGACACTTTCTAGCTTATTTTTAAGCTAGAAAATGGATCCTTATGGCTTAATGGCTTATATACAATTCAAGCTTAACCTATAAGCTACAATAATCAGCAAACAAAAAGGAATTTAAAAAACATATTGGCCATGAAAAAGCTTAATGAAAAAGGCCGTTTATACAATATGCACTCTTTTTGGTTTTCTCTAAAAGACAAATTGGCTTATGCAACCTTAATTTTTAGCTAGTAAAACAAGTTAAAATTACAAAATAAGCTGAAACAGATCAAATATGGACTACAAAATACTTATGCAAGAACTATCAAAAGCTAAAACCTGTTTTAACTGATCTAATTTTGAGATTGAAAAAAAAAAGACGTTTCTAATTTAAGTTGACTTGACAGTTTAACTTAGAATACAAATGGCAATGGCACACTTAAACTAGATCATAATACTGCATATAAGACTCAAAAACAAGTATGAAAATAACAACAACAAACACTTAATCAAATCTTAAACAGATAAGCTCATAATCAAACCAAATTTATATCTAAAAATAGATTTAGTACTAAACATAATATGGACATTTAAGCAATAATTGAAGCAAAATAAGCACTAAAATAAGATGAATAAGAATGAGCAGTTTAAAGCTAAACTAGGCAGAATTAATAAAAACTTAATAAAAGTTACTTTAAAACTATCAATGCAACATAATAAGCTATAAGTAAACAGAATAAGCACTAACAAGCATGGTAATAAGCAGATAAGCAAATGAGCAAGTAAATAAGCTAAGAATGAAAATGAGCTTAAAAAGTGAAAAGGGAAATGTACCTCAATCCCTTGCTCAAAACAGGGAATTCAAGTAGCTTTTTCAAGCTTAATCTACAAGCTCAGCTTATTAAATAAGCTGTAAACACCCCATAAGCCCTTCCATTTTAGGCTTATCATCCAAAATAGCTCAAAAATCTAAATCTTGATTCCAATGATACATAAGACTCACAAAAGCTATGGTATGAGCTTATATGAGTAAAACAGTTTCTATAAGCTTATGAGAGCTTATAGAAAGGACTTTTGAACAAAAGTAGCTTAAAGTTATAAAGATTAAAAAAAGTCAGATTTGCATAAACATAAAAACTTAACTTTTCATTAAAAATTTAAAAGGTACATTGCTTGGAAAAGTAAAACACAGGAAAGTAAAATAAGCTTAAATTAAATTTTACACTACTCCTAAGCTAAACCTAAAACTACTCTAGAGCAGGGTCTTCCCTTTGTGCTTGTTGTGTTTGTTGTGTGAGAGCTTCAAGTATTTATCTAAGCCATCCAATTTGAGTGTCCTCCAAGCCAATTGATCAAAACCCTTCATTCTTTGTCTTTGTCTTATCAACGAATCACAAATAAGAGGATTGCCAGCGTGTGTTTGTTGTTTTATGGTGTGGGGTTTGGGTTTAACTTTGTCGTGTTGCAAGGAAGGAAAGTGACAGATGAGGGAGATGATAAATAGTGCTTTGGGCAGGAATTGGTTTATGGTTTGAATTGTGTCGTAGTTGGCCCCTGATGTAACACCCCCAAAAATGGGTCGCAGCGGAAATATGTCAGGGGGCGTTACTTCATAATACAACAGCTCAGGATACAAGAGAACGACCTCTAAATGTATCGTTTGAAAAGTAATCTCGTTGATTTTCTTGAAATTGATATAACATTTGTCCCATAATTGCATCACAATGAAAAGCTTAAAAGTAATGCAACGAGATTTGATCATTCGAATGTAAGAAGAAATCCATGAATGAAATCTTGTCAAATTTAGACTCCAATGCACATCAAGTAAGCTAAGCATCTAATTCACCTGAGAAAAACATGCTTAAAAGTGTCAACATTAAAGTTGGTGAGTTCATAGAGTTTTGTAAGTATAAATGTAAATGTTAGAATCCAAAGATTTATAAAGTATGCATGATTATTTCAATCCTTATGATAATCGCCAAAAATGTAAGAGTAAATGTATAACCAAAAGAGTTTAGTGTTTATTGCTTCGCCGCAATATAATGAAAAGTGTTCGGAAATTAGTAATGTTTAATAAGTAGTATGGACAGTGAAATCGTTGATTTTCCAAAATGTATGGGTCTACTATAACAAAT